>JASPKZ010010312.1:0-42482 GCA_030220185.1 Diploptera punctata | reverse complement strand
TTAAAACATACATTTCTATATTTAAAATTCTTTTCATTTCCCTGCTAGGAATTTGCCAAACTTCAGCACGGTATGTTAAAATGCTCTGAATTATGGTTTGATATATTTGTGATTTTCTATTTTTTGTAATATTTTTGCTCCACCAGAGTTTAAAGCATGTATCGCTGTTTTTGTTTGTGCGATTCTATTTTTAATTTCCACTGTGTTATCGCCTGAATGGTCTAATTTTGTTCCTAAATAAGTGCATTCAATACTAGGTTTTAGTTCTTCTCCATTGTTGAAATTTATATTTTCCGTTTCTTCTCCTATACACAGGTTATTAGTTTTCTGAATGTTTATATAAAGTCCCCATTTTTCATATTCTTCTTTTAGTTTTTTAGCCATATATTCTATGCCATCGTGGTCTTGTGCTATTAATACCTGGTCATCCGCAAAATTTAGTGAATATACATGTGTATTTTGGATTGGTATGACCATTTTTTGACATTTTTTTCCTCCAGTCTCTTAGTACTTTTTCGAGATACATTTTGAATAGAGTTGGAGATAAACTTGCCTTAAACCTTTTGTAATAGGATTAAAAATGGCAAAATTTCTATAGAATTTCTTAAACAGTGGAAAGAAAAGCATTTGAAAAGAGAACTGAAGCAAATCATTGGAATATTTTCAAACATGTATTGTCACAGCAACATTTACTCCTAATTAACATAATAAGTTATAATGATGTCAAGTAATTGGATTCAGATATATAATTGATTGATTACGAGTTATTTTTTACGTCTCTTTGCAACCGCGTCCCCTTAAAAATCTCGCGAGTTTTTGTTTTATCGACAAGATGAAAACACTTGTGCTATCGCCCCTAATAATACTGCCCGCAGTAAACTTGTTAAAATGAAGACATAAAAGATAATAAAGTTAATGGTTATGTCCCTTCACACATGGCATGTATTTAATAAGTTGATAAAGGTTTGAAGAAAACATTATTCATTAAACACTACACCTTGTCAGCGTAAATACGACGTGTGATGTCATCATTTCAGAACATTACCAAGTGCTCTCCTAAACTGCGAGTTACAATGACCGAAGCTTAGCGTCATGCTTGATAAGGATTTATGGAACATATCTACGCAAATTTAAGGTTTTATACGCCTCTAAAGTGATATTTAATATCATAATGTTGCTCATAGTAGAAAATTCAAAACATTTTAGCGAAATTCAAAGGAATGAAGCTATTATAGTTAATCTCTTCAAACGGTTTTTAAAAAAGTAAAATAATAGTAATATGTTCTACCTAATAAATACCAAAAAACCGTGAATGCACACGCACATACACACACACACACACACACACACATATATACTCACTTACTCACTGGCACTATCAAACCCGTAGGTTCATGGCCGCGCGGACATAAGCTCTCCATACATCCCTATCCTGAGCTAATGTTTTCCAATCATTCACTGTATAATTTACTTCCCTCAAACCATAGTTAATGCTATTCTCCCACCTCATTCTTGGTCTACCAACTGGGCGCCTTCTCTCAGGCCTTCCTACAATCAGCCTCCATGCAAGTCTTTCATTCCCCATACGTGCAACATGTCCTGCCCATCGCAGTCTACGAGACTTAACTGTTCTTATTATATATGGCTTCCTATAAAGACCATGTAGTTCATTGTTATGTAGTCTTCTCCATTCACCTGTTCGTTCATCTCTCTTTGGTCCAAAAATTTTCCTAAGTACTTTATTCTCAAATACTTGTAATCTCCTTTCCTCCCTTAAAGTAAGAGTCCATGGTTTGCACCCATATAATATAACTGGTAGAAACACACACACATACACACACACACACACACACAATATATATATATATATATATATATATATATATATATATATGCATATGATATAATAAGAAAAATAAATGCTTGGACAGGATTTGAACCCGGACCTCTGTATTGGTATCCAGTGCGCTACTAATTACGCCAACAAATAAACCTTGTACAAACATTTATTGTTCATTATATATATTCTCTATTATGACAGGTGGCGGGGAACTCAGTCTCCACTGACATCTAGTTGCTCCTATAACAAGTAAGAAAATTAAAGAGTATATATATATATATATATATATATATATATATATATATATATATATATACATATATGGTCCACCATTATGGTCTCGAGGTAGCGTGCTGCCTTGTCAGCATTGTCAGGCAGCGGGCTCGGGTTAGATTCCCGGTCGGGACAGGCTCTTGGGTGAGGTCTTTTTCGGGGTTTTTCCTCACCTTAAGACAAATGTCAGGAAACCTAGGGCCCAATGATCCCCGAAGATCATCCGGCCATCACCATCATGCTTATTATTATCATCATCATCCTTCACCGCTGTGCAAAGCAACGGGAATCTACCACACATATAATTCCCTAGTAAACTTGCAAAGCATAGAATGAAAATGCTCCGATTGCAGTGAAAGACCTACTCTCGGGCAGAATTACTATGGACGGATATATATATATATATATATATATATATATATATACATCAATGAAAAGAAAAATAAACGCCTGAACCGGGCTTTGAAACCAGGATCTCTAACTTGCTATATTAGTGTGTTATTATGTAGGCACCATAGTATAAACATTTATTTATTTTTGTTATATATATATATATATATATATATATATATATATATATATATATTTCCCAACATTTGTCTCACAAGTGAGGAAAAACCCCCGAAAATAGACTTCATACAGGAAATTTATCCTGTCTCGAGATCGAACGCATGAACTTTTGCGGACTAGTCATCGACTTTACCTCGAGACCACAATGTTCATATATACGTATAATACATTGGTTTTATTTACGAGTGTAGATGTATATGAGTTTGCAAATACTACAGACATGTAACCGGTAATTGAAATCAAGGCTATTCAATGTCAGGGTACCACCTGTTAACTTTCGATCTGACAATAATTGACTTCTAGTGTCACGTTTCCGCCACAGCCAAGTTTTAACATGTTTCCTCACATATAAGGGGATTTTTATCCCAGGAGTCTTAGGGTGAGAAAATGGGCAAGTTAGTGTAGGTAGCCTACACCAGATTCCTTTAGCATTCACTTGTTTGTTGCGTGATAATGTACAGCCAAGAAACATTAAACTTAATTCCCATTAATAATTTAACAACCTTACCATTAATCAAGTTATATAATTTTCCTACAAACGTCATACCTTGATATTAGCAGCTTATCTATTTTTGACTATACATCTAAAAATAAATAAAATTTCATCACGACTGGAAAGAATTATAAATGCAGAAATTAGAAAATGGATGAATGCAGAAAGAAGTATAATGGTTTGAGATTGAATACAGAAGGATAATATGGTATGAATACGTAAGAAGAATGTAGGATGGAGACTACTAAAGACCGTGTATACACGGAAGATTAAAAGAAGGAACAGGAAGTGAAGACCAAGAACACTCTGGAAGAATAACATTCAGAATTCAATGAGTAAATTTGGTGTAATAGATGAAGACACAGAGGACAGAGAACGATGGAGAACTTTAATTAAGGGAAATTTGTGAATGTGTACTACAAACTGATAGACTGTAAGTCCGTAGTCATTTATGTATTTTTAAAACTCGTGTTAATTATTAAGATTGGTTGGAGAAAAACCTTAATGACGAGGAAAATTCTCGATGAATAATGAATAAAAAATGTCATCTCCCAAAATTTAATATTCAAGCAATTATAATCCCCAATACCAAAGCGCTTTTCGCTATCATTGGTTCAACAACCCATTATTTACTTTGTATCACTGTCTGAGAAATGGGTAATATATATTTTAAACTTAGTCCGAGATCCGGCTGCAAGATTACTACGTTAATCGAGTGTATGAACAAAATCAATTTTTTCATAAAATTGTGAATGACTGAACACATATTTGCCGATTTGCCTATTAAAATTCGGCCGCCAATATGTTTAATTAAAATATAATTTATTTATTTATTCGAAACAATTTGATTCACTTGTTATTAAAATAAATTATAAACCAGTTCGCAGAAATCGATGTATAGAGCTTGAAAAGTTTTGATTACCAATTCACACTTGGCCGTAAACCTCAAGGCTACAGCAGTCTGCGACACCAATCAGTAATAAAATGGCGGTAATTATGTATTTATTGTTTTATATTGTTCCCTCGCAGCGGGAAGTAAAACCACTGCCCTTTATGTATACTACGTACAATGTATATTCAAAAATATACCCAAAAGGTAATGTTAATATGCATTATACGAAACAAATCACAGCATTTTAAATGAACTGAATTTTATTTGAAACAATATAAAACAATAAATACGTACTTACCGCCGCTTTATTACTGATTGGTGTCACAGCCTGCTGTAGCCGCGAGGAGGTTTACGGCCAAGTGTGCAATGGCAACCAAAACTTTTCAAGCTCTATAAATCGATTTCTGCGAACTGGATTATAATTTATTTTAATAACAAGTGAATCAAATTATATAGATAGATCGTCGGTTGATTAATGTCTTTGACATCGTCCGATTCCTAATAGCCAATTTCGTCGCTCCATCCAATCTCCTGGTTGTAGATGTTTCTCCTTCATGTATAAAAATATTCCCTGACTCCAGGAAGTTTTAGGTCTTCCTCTGCCTCGTCATCCCTCAGGTTTCCTTTCCAAAACACATTTTGGTAGCCGATCCTCTTCCATTCGCTGGACATGTCCGTACCATCTTTATTGCTGAGTTTTAATATTATCTAAAATAGTGTCTTCAATCTTCATTTTCTGTCTTATATAATATGAGTTCCTAATTTTTTTCTCTTCTTGAAATTCTTGCTGCCCTTCGTATAAAACCAATTTCCGTTGCCAAAATATACTTATTTGTTTTTATTGTTAATGGCAAAGTTCTGCTCCATAAGTAATTGAATCAAATTATTTAGAATAAATTAATTATTTATATTTTAATTAAACATACTGGCGGCCTAATTTTAATAGGCAACTCGGCAAAAATGTATTCAGCAATTCACAATTTTATGAAAATAATTGATTTTGTTCATACACTCGATGAACGTAGTAATCTTGCAGCTGGATCTTGGACTAATTGTAATCATGCTGATTTTACTTTGAGTTCAACTTCTCGTTTCATTTTAAGGAATTCCTAATTTTTTTAACTAACATATATATATATACTCAGAGATCCGGGTTCGAATCCCGTCCAGGCATTTATTTTTCTTATCATTCCAATATATATAATATATATATATATATATATATATATATATGTTATATTGCAGATTTTCGCGGATATAAGTATGAATAAGAAAGTTTTCTTGGGTTTTCCGCGTCTTGGATTCAAGTTCGGCCCCTGGCCACTGACTCCGTCTGACTGAGTCAGTGGCCAGGGGCCGAACTTGAATCCAAGACGCGGAAAACCCAAGAAAACGTTCTTATTCACACACACACACACACACACATATATATATATATATATATATATATATATAGATAGATATTATAATGTTTGTCTTGGAATTCTTGGGTAGCTCAGTTGGTTAGAGCGCTAAAGGTACAGACTTTAGAGACTCGAGTTCAAATCCCGACTCAAGCATTCTTTTTTCTTTTCATATCATATATATATATATATATATATATATATATATATATAACGTTAAACTGAAAAATATATAAAACTATTATTCTACCAGTTATATTATATGGGTGCGAAACATGGACTCTTACTTTAAGGGAGGGAAGGGGATTACGAGTATTTGAGAATAAAGTTCTTAGGACAAATTTTGGATCAAAGAGAGATGAACATACAGGTGAATGGAGAAGACTGCTAACAGTGAATTGCATGGTCTTTATAGGAAGCCAGATATAATAAGAACAGTTAAGTCTCGTAGACTGCGATGGGCAGGACATGGGAATGAAAGATGTGCATGGAAGCTTCTTGTAGGAAAACCAGAGGGAAAACGCCCAGTTGGTAGACGAAGAATGAGGTGGGAGAATAACATTAACTATGATTTGAGGGAAGTAGATTATACAGGGGATGATTGGAAAACATTGGCTCAGGATAGGGATATATGGAGAGCTTATGTCCGCGCGGCCAAGAAACCTGCGGAATCGATAGTGCCAGTGAGTTAGTTTTAAATATATATATATATATATATATATATATATTTCTCTCAGATAATTATTCACATATTGCAACAACAAATTGTCTATTTTTCAGTTTTTTTAAACTGAAATCTATATATGATGTGTAAAGAAAAAATGTTATCGGGAGCCTTCGACGTTTCCTTGCGGAGAGAGACATACAGCACTGATTTTGTTATGTACTGTACATCCCTGAAAGAGATTAGATTCCCTGAAGCACTGGAAGTCTCTGTCAATCGAGAGGACGAGCTCCGAACCCAAGCAACTTGGATTGAGTAGCAGAACAAACAATAAGTCCTAGCAACTTGACAGAGATTATCTTTGATTCCGGGGAGACCAGATGTAGATTCACAGTGGCCAGGGAATTAAGAGCCTGGGGACCTCCCGAGTTTCCAACTAAAAATCTAACTAATCTACAGTTTATTCAGGGATATCCATCACTCTCCTGCCTCCGTCAAATGTGACAAAAGCTTCAAATGCTAAAGTTCAATCAGTCTGTCCTTAATTCCAAAAATACACTCAGATAAAACGACGCCTACAGCTTTTAGTGAATTCCAAGGATGAACATATTCTCTTGTCCTATTTTTATATTTATTTTAAATTCCATTGATCATATAAATTAACGCTTGACCAACCACAATTTTTTTCGGAACCAAACGTGTCATATAGGAATAAATTAGTAGAAACAAAGCCGAGTTCATTAATAAAAATCGGATCATTATTTATCAATTGCTGCCATGTCACGCAGCGGGCCCGGGCTCGATTCCCGGTCGGGACAGGCTCCTGGGTGAGGTTTTTCGGAATTTTTCCTCACCTGTAAGACAAATGTCAGGAAGCTTAGGGCCCAACGGTCCCCGAAAATCATCCGGCCATCATCATCATCATCATCATCCTTATTATTATCATAAGCATCCTTCACTGTTGTGGAAAGCAACGAGAAGTTATCAAACCTATAATTCCCTACTAAAGCTGCAAAGCATAACATGAAAGTACTAGGATTGCAGTGAAAGACCTGCCCTAGGGCAGAATTACTATGGATGGATGGATTTATCAATTGCTAGTGAAGTGCTTTGTGTGGAGTTTAGCATTTTATGGCGCAGGACTTGGACACTACGACGGAATGAGGAAAAACGACTGGAAGCTTTTGGAATGTGGATATGAGAAGAATTAAAGTAATTCTGCCCGAGGGCAAAAAAAAAAAAAAAAAAAAAGAAACCACTGTTTGCACTTTCTTAAACGAATTATTTTCCAGGAAATGACGCAGAAAAATATAATTGACATATTTATATCATAGGACATCAGAAATTAATTAATACCTATAACGTTGGTTATAAATTTCTCCACTAGGGTGCATTCTTACAACATTGGAATAAACAATATGATCTGGTTGCAGTGATGAACAAAAGAATCAGACGAAGCGTACCAATCGTTTCTCATTTGTTTTCAAACATCGCCGTTTACATTAAATATAAATAAATATTTTAAAATAACTATATTTAAATAATGATTTGTGAGTAAACAGCTTAATTTTATTCGTTAAATAGTCCTAACAAATGCCACTCTTGAATTCCAAATTCTCTAGATAAATTCACTCCTCACTTCGTGAGTCGTGAATTTATCGATAATTTGGAAATCACTCGTGGCATTACTTATGATAAATAATCTATCTTGAACTGTAGGAAAATATATATGTCTTGTTACTGCACCATACCGACGCAATGAGGCATATTTGTAGGCAATCAAGGTGATACTAGGATGAAGAAGGTCGATAATTTTTGCACAGAGGTATTTTTATTTCGGCTTGCGGATCTTTTACGAGCCTGAAATTCTTCACACTCGGGACCCATGCGTTAAAGTCCCTCCCGCAGAATTTGCTCCTTGAATTTTTCCATCTAAAAATAAAAATTAATCGACCCCGGTCAGGTTTCAACCCACGACCCTCAGGACCAAAGGCAAGGAACATAACAAATAGCCCGTCGCGGCCGTCAATAACAAAGAATAAAGAATATAAATATGGGAACAGAAGTAAATAAAAGTTTGGTACCAAACGGTAACATAGTCATATGAAAATATGATACAGTAGCATTCTCTAAAACACTACATGGCTATAGGCCTATGACTAAAGGTTCAAGCGGGAATAATTAGGCGCATCTTTAGTATTGCCAATAAAATACTTCCGTTGTGAAAACAGGTGTTTATGAACGAAGTTGAATGAAAATTTGAGAGTTTAATGAGATGTCAGTCATCCATCAAAACTTTTTTACCAGACATTGGAATTTGCTGTAAGATAAAATGCGTTTTATATATACTTAGATTAGAGAACTCAAAGAAATCATTGATTATTTATTGGAGGAAATTGATTTTTAAATAGAATTCTTCAATAGTAAAAACTAACTACAGTATGTCAACCAACAAAATACAGTCGTACTGGGTTTGTGTTAGAATAGCATAACGTAATGATCTCCGTGAATATGGCTATTGTTGGAATTCCCATGATCACGTGATTTGCGTGTAACCTTGGGAGGCGTTCAATTACTAACGGGAAGTTGAAACAATTAATTAAAATAGATTGAATTAACCTCCTTATTTGTTTGAATATCATTAATATGTCCACCGCTGTAGTATCGAGGTAGCGCGCTGCCTTGTCACGCAGCGGGCCAAGGTTCGATTCCCAGTCGGGACAGGTTTTTCGGAGTGTTTCCTCACCTGCAAGACAAATTTCAGGAAGCTTAGGGCCCAACCGTCCCCGAAAATCATCCGGCCATCATCATCACCATCACCCTTCACCGGTGTGGAAAGTAACGGGAAGCTACACCTATAATTCCCTAGTAAAGCTGCAAAGCATACCATGAAAATGATATGCTTGCAGTGAAAGAGCTGCCCTCTGGCAGAATTACTATGAATGGGTGGATCATTAATATCAGCGCCGTTGTTATTGGTTATTAAGGATCTTTTAATAACGATACCACCTCTAGTTAAAGCGATACGAGTATTGTTTCTGGTTGGTGAAAATAGAGAACTAAACGAGAACGTACATGTGCATAGCAGGATATGTGTAGTGAAGATAAAAATGTAATAGAAATGCATTTCGTTCACTGCCAATATGTAAGTAACTCACTGGAACTATCGAACCCGCGCGCATACATAAGCTCTCCATATATATATATATATATATATATATATATATATTCTGAGCTAAAATTTTCAATCATTTCCTACTCTCTTTCACTACTTTTCAAGCTTCTGAATTCCTACATTCCTACTTACCTGGCGTCAAGATTTGAGAAGTTATCCTCTTACCACAATATTGACACTAGGTCACAAGATAGCAGTCTGCTAACAATTCCTCTTTATAGCACTTCCTCTTATTCTACTTCCATCACAGTAGCCTCTGCCCGCTCCTGGAATCTCCTTCCTCAAGATATCAGGGGTTGCCGCACACTTGGCACCTTTAAGTCACGCTTTTACAGTTACCTGCTGTCTAATAATTAATTTCTCTTTATTTATTTAAATTCATACTATGTCATTAATAATCTTTTCCTCGTTTTTTATATATCTTGTACATATTATATATTTAATTCGTTAAATTTAGAGTAAATCAAAATACATTATAAATATTAATTGAATTGTATTTATAACGTGTAATTGTTTATGTTTATTGTAATTTAGATGTAAGACTATTTTTCTGTATTTTTTTAAACCTGGTTGAGTGGCAGATAAGGCCTTAAGGCCTTAACTCTGTCAGGTACAATAAAGCTATTATTATTATTATTATTATTATTATTATATTTTTCCTCCATAAAAATCATGATTAATACTATTCTCCCATCACATTCCTTGCCCACCTACTGGGCCCTTTCTTTCTGGTTTTCCTACCGGATGTTTCCCGCCTTTTAATAGATTCCTGCTAAACATTTTATTGTTAAATTAAAAAAAATAACGAAACGATGATTTAAAAAATTAACTTGAAACTACAAAAAAGGTCCCTTTTTGTAATACTCGAATTATTTTGTCACTGTTCTCGAGAGTCGCGAAGTTCAAACCCAGCAAAGTTCGTGTGGATTTTAGAATGGAAAAATAAAAAGGGAATAAGTCCTCTGGCAGGGACTTTAAGGAATGAATCCGGAGACTGCAAGTTTTTGGGTCGTAAAGAAACTGAATCATAAATTGGAACCTCTGAGAAAAATTCAATCTGCCTTTCCTATCCAAGTTGTACCTTAGATAACCTACTAGTTGCTCCTTCAGTCAATGAGCTAACCTCTTGTCATTCGCTGACATCTGTGGGGAAATAATAGTAAGTGAATAACTCTTGTTATAGTAACTCACGCAGGCAACCACTCTTGCCCCCGCGTGCGGGTGTACAGATAACTAAGTAACTAACTTACTGGAACTGTCGAATCCGTAGGTTCATGGCCGCGCGGACAAAAGCTCTCCATATATATCCCTATCCTGAGCTAATGTTTTCCAATAATTCAGTATATAATCTACTTCCCTCAAATCATAATTAATGTTATTCTCCCACCTCATTCTTGGTCTACCAACTGGATGTTTCCCCTCTGGTCATCCAACAAGAAGTTTCCATGCATGTCTTTCATTTTCCATTCGTGCCACATGTCCCCCCATCGCAGTCTACGAGACTTAACTGTTCTCATATCTGGTTTCCTATAGAGATCATGTAGTTCACTGTTGTGCAGTCTTCTCCATTCACCAGTCTGTTCATCTCACTTTGGTCCAAAACGATTTCCTAAAAACTTTATTCTCAAATACTAGTAATCTCCTTTCCTCCCTTAAAGTAAGAGTCCATGTTTTGCTTCCATATAATATAACTGGTAGAATAATAGTTTTTAGTATTTTCAGTTTGTTTTTTAAAGGAGTTGGGACATCAACAATCTATGTAATGCATAAGAGCACATATTTCCAGAATTGAGCATATGTTTAATTTCTTTGTGCATCTCATTCCTAGTTGTGATTATTGTTCCTAGGCTTTTGAATTCAGCCACTTCCTCAAAATTTTCCTCATTTGTCATTCATTACCTGTCCATTTCCATTATGTAATGTATTACTATGTGTGACCATATATTTAGTTTTATTGAAATTTAGTGGCTTATAGTATCTCTTCACTATCACACAATATTACTAGGAGATGTACAGATACAGACATTTATTTATTTATTTATCGCTCCCATAAATACTTGTTAATTACGTAGGTGCGTTATTTTAGAAAATCAAAATAGATTTCTTTAGAAGCAAATTAATGTAGCTTGAAAGGCTGCAGACGATGGGTAAAACTAATGATAATGAATTGGAAGCTTTCAAATGCAGGATTGAAGAGGGTTAGGAGTGGAAAGTAATTAACTGGGCTTGTTCACTCGCACGCAGAGTGCATTTCACGCACCTTCATTGTCAGGAATGCCAATGTACCCCTTCCTCCCCTATGGTTACTTACTGTCTGCCAACTCTTTACAAATTATTTACAACGCCAACTGTTTTGTACATTATCAGTTCCTACTAAAGCAGATCAACATGTCAATCAAGGAGATGCAAATAAACGCATGTAATTAGCATTTGTAATATTGTTATTGTATTATCAGTCATATAAATAAATATTATTATTCCACACTCTATACATATGTGGTCACACGTGTACTCCAGCCACTGATTCTCCGGCCGTGACGTTTTCAGGACAGTGTTGCCGATATGGATATTCAGTGGGAGTGACCTCTTTATGTATGCGGTTAGTAGACATACAGCTGACAACATCTCAGCAGTTTCAAACCTTACCAGTCCGCTATAGGTGCGTCAAGAGCAGTGATTGTTTGTGGCAGACATCTACTCCCACACAACCATATCCTTATTGGTAGTAGAGGGCGAATTCTCCCTTTACCCCTCCCTCGTATAACCTGAACTTCAGAGCCGGAGATATGATGGCTCGGGTATAGAAATATATTGTATAATGGAAATGGACACCTAATGACAAATGAGGGGAATTTTGAAGAGGTGGATGAATTCAAATACCTAGGAACAATAATCACAAAGAGGAATGAGATGCACAAAGAAATTAAACATAGGCTCAATTCTGGAAATGCATGCTATTATGCATTACAGGGACTCATGACGTCCCAGCTCCTTTCAAAAAAACGTAAAACTGAAAATATATAAAACTATTATTCTACCAGTTATATTAAATGGACGTGAAACATAGACTCTTACTTTAAGGGAGGAAAGGAGATTACCAGTATTTGAGAAAAAAATTCTTAGGAAAATTTTTGGGCTAGAGTGAGATGAACAGAGAGGTGAATGGAGAAGACTGCATAACAGTGAATTACATGGTCTTTATAAGAAGCCAGATATAATAAGAACAGTTAAGTCTCGTAGACTGCGATGGACAGAACATGTGGCCCGTATGGGGGATAAAAGTGGTGCATGGAAGCTTCTTGTAGGAAAATCAGAAGGAAAATGCCCAGTTGGTAGACCAAGAATGAGGTGTGTGAATGACATTATCCGTGATTTAAAGGAAGTAGATTATGCAGGGGATGATTGGAAAGCATTAGCTCAGGATAGGGATGTATGGAGAGCTTATGTCCGCTCGGCCATGAACCTATGGGTTACATAGAGCTGGTGAGTTAGTTAATTAGTTACGTCTCATTTCTATTCTAATTTTTTTAGAAAGTCCGTCACTCAGGAACTGCATTTAAGCTAGTTTCTCAGAAAATCTAATTTATAGAGCGATTTTGCTTGTTTACGGAATAGCCTATATCTTTCTTTGTCATTTTAATGGTGATTATTCAGTTACGTTACGAAGAACAAACCTGACAGCCGCTTGAGCGATTTTACATTCCTGCTTTCTGATTCCTTATGGATGAATTTCATTGGTTAACTCATTGGCACTATCGAACCCGTAGATTCATGGCCGCGAGGACATAAGCTCTCCATACATCAATATCCTGAGCCAATGTTTTCCAATCATCCCTGTATAATTTACTTCCCTCAAATCATAGTTAATGTTATTCTCCCACCTTATTCTTGGTCTACCAACTGGGTGTTTTCCCTCTGGTTTTCCTACAATAAACTTCCATGCACGTCTTTCATTTCTAATTCGTGCCATATGTCCTACCCTTCGCAGTCTACGAGACTTAACTGTTCTTATTATATCTGGTATATCATATTATGTGGATGCGAAACATGGACTCTTACTTTAAGGGAGGAAAGGAGATTACGAGTATTTGAAAATGAAGTTCTTAGGAAGATTTTTGGAGCAAACAGATATGGACAGGTGAATGGAGAAGACTGTATAACAGTGAATTACACGGTCTTTATAGGAAGCCAGATATAATGAAAACAGTTAAGTCTCGTAGACTGCGATGGGCAGGACACGTGGCACGAATGGGAAATGAAAGACGTGCATGGAAGTTTCTTGTAGGAAAACCAGAGGGAAAAAGCCCAGGTGGTGGACGAAGAATGAGGTGGGAGAATAATATTAACTATGATTTGAGGGAAGTAAATTATACAGGAAATTATTTGAAAACATTGGCTTAGGATAGGGATGCATGGAGAGCTTATGTCCGCACGGCCATGAACTACGGGTTCGATAGTGCCAGTGAGTTAGTTAGTTAGTTAGTTAGTTAGTTGTATCATGTAGCTCATTATTATGTATTTTTCTCCATTCACCTGTCTGTTCATCTCTCTTTGGCCCAAAGTTTTTCTAAGAACTTTTTTCACAAATAATCGTAATTTGCTTTCCTCCCTTAAAGTAAGAGTCTATGTTTCGCATCTATATAATATAACTAGGGGAAAAGCAATCTGATATATTTTCAGTATAACGTTTATTTTTAAAGGCGTTGGGACGACAAGAGTCACTGTAATCCATTTTTAAAAATATTTGAAGTTCATTATACTGTATTGTTGTTTCACATCTCCCTTCGTCATTCTTTCTAATTTGGTTGTAAATGATAAAATAATATTTTTAAAGAAAGTAGAATGAATTTAATAAACTCACAGAGTTGAAAACTTGAAACTGTTTGTCCAGCGACTAAAGAAAACATTATCTTGAAAGAAAAAGGAACAAAACCGGAAGAGTGCGGGATAGAAGGTTAGAAAGAACAACAATACGAAGATATAGTGAAACATTTCCTGCTTTCTCATTTTCCACATCCTGCAACCATCGTGCGACCGCCATTTGTTTTTTATGGTTGAGTAAGTTGTAAACGGAAAACCAATTCGCTTGGTTTAGAGTTCTGGAGAGGTGTACAATTCGGGGCCCAGAAGTCCTAAAATAAGAGATATGTAGTGCACACGTGTCCTGCATCTCACATCTATACGACTTCACTTACCGCACCAATTTATTGAACCTATGTAGGCCTTCTCAGTTCTCGCAACATGTGCCCCATAACTAGTTCAGTGGCACTATCAAAGAAATCCGTCGCCGTGGTGTAGTCTGTAGAGTCCTACTTTCCACTCCGGCGACCCGGGTTCGATACCCGGCGGGGTAGGAGATTTTAAATCTCCACCTTGGGTCTGGGTGTGTGTCCTGTCTTGTGCTTGTATGTGTGAATAAGATAAAAAAGGTTAACAAAGGTAGAACAAAAAGGAAGAACAGTGTAAACGAAATAAAACGAGAAAGAAATAAATTTAAAAAAAGCCGGTGGTTCATGGATATAGGCACAGTATACATCCCTATACTCAGCTTATATTAGTAATAACTAGGTAATACCCGGCGTGCGCTGCTTCGCCTAAATAAATGAACAATAATGTGCTTTTATGTTTAGTTGAATAAGTAAAAGGAAAAATCATCATCAACAGCAAGGATTAGGCCTAAGCCCAATGGCCTGTTCCGATCTCATTATAAGTCGAATTGGTTCTTCCATCTCTTCAATGGTCTTCCCAACATTCTTCTCCCTTTTGGTTTATAATTATACATTCTTCTTGGTATGCGCTGTTCATTCATTCGTAGTATGTGCTGAAGATAAGCATTTGATAATATTTTATTCTTTCACAGAGATTAAATATATTAAGTTCTGTTCTCATATCTTCGTTTTCTTTTTATCGGCCCTTTGGTATCCTGATATTGCTCTCAACATCTTCATTTCAGCAGCCTCTATTTGTTTACTATCTGCCTTTGTTAATGTCCACGTTTCACACCATAGATAAGAGATGGAACTGCCAATACTTGTAAAACTTCAAAATAGTTTATTTTCTAGTCTTATTCAATAAATTGCGTTTAATTATGCCACATAGATAATTGAATCGTTGTATTTTAGTGTGTTTATCTAAGTTTCTGTCATTACCTAAATGACATCCCAAATAATTAAAATTCTGAACTTGGTCTATAATTACATTGTTTATAACTATTTTTGTTCTTATTGTACGCTCGTAACGCGGTCAGGGGACATTTATTATAACTGAATCATCTCAAAGCAAAGGCCGTATTGGATTTCAGGATACGACCATAGCAAGAAAAGGAAAAATAATTATAAATTTATATTTCTTTAGATATCCCGTGCTGATTACCCGGCGTTGCCCGGGAATCTACTTATCCCGATCTTCTTGACATAAATGAGCTGAAATACGAAAAGTAATGTGTTTTATGTTTCGTTAAATTAGTAGAAGGATAAATTTAATCGTAATTATTTTTAGACACCCCGTGCTGTTTACCCGGCGTTGTCCGGGAACCTACTCATCCCGATCTTCTTGGCATAAATGAGCTGAAAGTAAAAAGAATTACTGTACTTCTTATGATTAGTTGAATAAGTAAAATGAAAAATAATTACCGTATAAATGTATATCGTAATTATTTTAAGATTCCCAGTGCTGATTACCCGGTGTTGCCCGGGAATCTACTTATCTCGATCTTCTTGGCATAAATGAGCTAAAAGACAAAATTCGTTATTGTGAGTTATCCGTAAAAGAATACCCGCCATATGCTGCTATGCTTACACAGGAATCTACGTACTTGTCTCGATCTCCTTGGCATCAATGAAAGACAAAAATGGTTATTGTGAGTTACCCGTAAGAGATAAACATATGCTGTCGCCTACTTTTTTGTAGAGCTTTTCCAGATGTTCAATTCTGTGTACATTAATTTTGTGTATTTGTAATGGTTTAGGCAGGGTAAGCCATTTAAGCGTCCAAAAAGCTACTTTTTCACGTTTTTCAGTACAAAGGGCGATTTTTAAGGATGTAGGAATTTCTTCATGTAGCCCCACAAAAAAAAATCTTGGCAGATCAAGTGAGGCGAGCGTGCCAGCCAGACAGTGGGCCCACCCCTACCTATCCAACAGACCGTACCAATGTATGTAAACAAATGTGCACTGATAGGTACTGAGCTCCGTAAGTAAAGAAACCAAGCGATAGTAGAAGGGTCCCTTCTTGGACTGAAAGGAGTGTTCATCCGTTTCCTTCAATCCCTTCCTGTAAGATCCCACTAGCCCTGAAATAAAGCGTTTCAGCCCACAGGTATCTTAACAAAATATGCTTCAATGAAGGTTATCTATCGGGTCCCAAACTTTGTCGGTTTAATTTAGAAACACCTGTATATATATATATATATATATATATATATATATATATATATATGCTGTATAAAACGTGCTAAGTACAAAATACACTAAATCTTGTCTTGTTCATAACTTTACAACTTTACAACTATTTAGTTCTTTGGCATACCACCACCTAAACAGAAAAATTAACTAGGTATGGAATGATGGTTCATAACACTTGCCTATCCATTTTGTGCCAAAAAAACTTGTCAAATTACTGCAGTCTGTTTTTTCAATAATTTTTACCATTTGCAAATTAGCTTATTTAAAATAGGAAATATGTTACATGTTAATGCTGCAGATAATAAATTGGAAAAGAAAACATATAGTATAGTTTACAGTTGACCACAGTTGTCGACAACAATCTTCTTGCTTGTCTTGCCACTCTGCGAACCCAACGACTCCAGCTTCTTCACAACGCCCATTCCTTCCACTACAGATCCAAAAACAACGTGTCTGTTATCAAGCCAGCTAGTCTTAGCAGTGGTGATGAAAAACTGACTACCATTTGTATTGGGCCCAGCATTAGCCATGGAAAGAATTCCTGGTCCAGTGTGTTTCAACTGGAAATTCTCATCCTCAAACTTATTACCATAAATTGATTTTCCACCAGTTCCATTGTGGTTGGTAAAATCACCACCTTGGCACATGAAGTTGGGAATTACACGGTGGAATGTGCTTCCTTTATATCCAAAACCCTTCTCACCCGTGCACAACGAACGGAAATTTTCAGAAGTTTTTGGCACTACATCATTTCGTAGCTCCATTACAATTCTTCCCACAGGTTGGCCATCGGCACTCATATCAAAAAATACTCGTGATTGACCCTTTCTAATGCGAAATTCCGCAGAACAGGAAAGTACAAACTCGACTACAAACCTCTCACAATGCCGATTAGTTATCGTGCCCAGCATGTTTGGAAAAAGAAATGAGTCAACATGATAACATCATGGTTATCTCAGCCCGGTCCCTCGTGATTATTTACCTGAGGAATTATCACACAGGAATTTCATAAAATAAGTGAATATTACATATTTACGCAATATAGGCGTATATTTCTTTTGTTATTTAAATAGTAGGCATCCAGTTGCGAGAAAAGGAACAAGGCGGAGTGATTTTATATTTCGGATTTCAGGTAAATTCCCACATTAAATAGCCGGATTTTATTGATTTATGGAGAGTATATTCTCCTATTTTTTCAACAACCTGGTTTCGAGTTTCGTTACGAAGAAAAGATAACTGCAGCCAGTGGAGGTATTTTAAAATTTCCACTTCACGTTAACCGCCCTCTAAATCATCCTCCTATAGGCCTACCACAATATTCATCATATCTCATATCTTCACCTGAAATTACGCCGGACACGAGAAGAGGGTTTATACTTTTTGTTCAATTAAAAAGAAAATATTTTTCCAGATCCGGGAATTGAACCTTTGGGATATCTAGGCAATTCAGAAGCTGGCACAAATTTCTCTCCATGTACGCATAGTTCTTCTTTTTCTTCATTTGGCTCTATGGTCCTCTAAGAACCTTGGCCTCCGTCATAACAACTGTCCATTCTTCTCTATTTCCCAGATTTTTATCTCCATGTTTTAACCTTCAGTTGTCTTGAGTCTTCCTCAACCCTATCCAACCATCTTAGTTTCTGTCTTCCAACCTTTCTTCTTCCTTCTGGTTTCTCTCTCTTTCTTGCACTTTTTTCCTGCTCCATCCTCAACGCAGTTCTACCCATTCAAGTCTCTTTCTTCTAATATCTCCTACCAGAATAATTCCCTATATAATTCTTTCAATTCCTAGTTCGTTCTGATTCTCCACATATGTTCCTGTACTGCTCCATATATCTTCCTTAGTATTTTTCTTTCCCGTGTTTTTAACATGAAAATATATTTTTGCTATTTCATTTAAGTCATGCCCCAAATATGAGTCACATTTAAATGATTTTTATTTACAACCAATCACAGTCGTGTTTCGCCTCGAATTTATCAACCAAAGTTTATCATATTAAAGAAAGCTCCTCCTTTTTAACATTCTGAATAGGTCATAGCATTATTTTGCAATGACTGACTCTCTAAGAAATACGGCTACCAGATTGTATATACAGTGCTTGAATGTCAGCAGATAGCGCATGAGGGAGATAATATAAAAACATTTCTAGAAATTGATTATATCACAAAAAAAAACACTGTTTGCACTTTCTTACACGAATTATTTTCCAGGAAATGACGCTGCAGAAAAATATAATTGACTAACTTACATCATATAATAAATATATTCACTAAATAATAAGGGAAATAAAAAAAAGCTTAAAACCCATAAAAAATAATAAATAATTTAAGGACATCAGAAATTAATTAATACCTATAATGTTGGTTATAAATTTCTCCACTAGGGTGCATTCTAACAATATTGCGATCCTTTGGCAATAAATAATATGATCTGGTTGCAGTGATGAACAAGAGAAGCAAATGAAGCGTACCAATCGTTTCTCATTTGTTTTCAAACATCGCCGTTTACATTAAATATATATAAATATGTTTAAATAACTATAGTTAAATAATAGTGTGTGAGTAAACAGCTTAATTTTATTCGTTATATAGTCCTAACAAATGCCACTCTTGATTTCCAAATTCTCTACATAAATTCACTCCTCACTTCGTGAGTCGTGAATTTTTCGATAATTTGGAAATCACTCGTGGCATTACTTATGATAATGAAGCACTAGGAGACCGAGACCCAAATTCAAAATTGTTCTCTATGCATTATTGTGGGGGTGTTTTCTATTACGCGTTGAACTGATGACCTGTATATGTAATATGCTTAGCGAAACTTGATTTGCCTCCATTTTTTATGAAAACAGAAAGTATTGAAATGAATGTACTCAGGGAAGCCATAGTTAATAGAACTAAAGAGAAAAAAAAAATGGCTTGGCTGTATACAAAAACCGAGTTGGGAATGTGTTGTATGGGAATGCACTCCACTATCTAACTAATAATTCTCGCAAATCTATTGAGGTGAACTAGCATTGTATGTGAGCCAACATTAACCCTTATTGATTGGCGAACGAACACATTTGCACTGATATAAATCCATTCCGGAATACCAGCACTCTCCACGGAGCCCATAATTATACAAATGTAACCTGCTGCTCCATTAGCTCTGACTGCATTTTCAAAATAAATTAATAAAAAGTTTTATTCGCTCTATGAAAATATGTGCAATATTAAATGACAATATTAACATCGTCCAACATATTTGGTGACTGTACGGGAAGATGGTTGTTATAATGATTAAATTTAAAAACTGAGAGAAATATAAGTTTTACCGATGTGGTCTCGGGGTGTCCACTATTGAGTAACACTAAGAAATTAGGACTGGAAGTAAATATCAATAAAACTAAATATATGGTCACACGTAGAAATTCATTACATAATGGAAATGGACAGCTAATGACAATGAGGGAAATTTTGAGGAAGTGGCTGAATTCAAATACCTAAGAACAATAATCACAAATAGGAATGAGATGCACAAAGAAATTAAACATAGGCTCAATTCTGGAAATGCGTGCATTATGCATTGCAGAGACTCTTGATGTCCCAACTCCTTTCAAAAAACGTTAAACTGAAAATGTACAAAAATATGATTCTATCAGTTATATTATATGGGTGCGAAACATGGACTCTTACTTTAAGGGAGGAAAGGAGATTACAAGTATTTGAGAATAAAGTTCTTAGGAAAATTATTGGACCAAAGAGAGATGAACAGACAGGCGAATGGAGAAGAGACTACATAACAATGAACTACATGGTCTTTATAGGAAGCCAGATATAATAAGAACAGTTAAGTCTCGTAGACTGCGATGGGCAGGACATGTTGCACGTATGAGGAAGGAAAGACTTGCATGGAGGCTTCTTGTAGGAAAGCCAGAGGGAAAACGCCCAGTTGGTAGACCAGAATGAGGTGGGAGAATAGCATTAACTATGATTTGAGGGAAGTAGATATACAGGGAATGATTGGAAATCATTAGCTCAGGATAGGGGTGTATGGAGAGCTTATGTCCGCGCAGCCATGAACCTACGGTTTCGATAGTGCCAGTGAGTAAGTAAGTAAGGTCTCGGGGTGTCGTTGTCTCGTAAGCAGCGGGAACAGTTTCGATCCCATATCGCGACGTTTCTTGGAGTTACCCTGTTCCAATGATGTAGAATAGATGATAAGGGGAAAAAAAGGTCAAAATTTAGCCAATACACTAAAGAAAGCCGATAAAAACGTAAAAATAGGATACAGAACTAATAACAAATTAAATAACATAATAAGGAATAACATTGAAGAAAATAACATTTTCAACAGCAAAGGAGTACATAAATTGACATGTAAGGATTGCAACAAATTTTATGTAGGAAGAACAAACAAAAGTTTTCACATCAGATTTAAAGAACATTTTTCGAGACTTTATTCACGCATAAGGGAAATCAAGCTATGCAAAACACGTTATCCATGAAGGACATCGCATGTTAGATATTGAAAACACCCTAACAGTAATGCACAGAGAAAATAATCCAGCGAAGTTAAACGTACTCGAGGATATGAAAATTTTGAAAGCAGTTCACAACAACGACCATCTGATAAACGAAAACGGACCCAGTACGTGTAACCCTCTCTACCAGATCTTTAGTGAAACACCAGTTTTGAATCCTGCCGATGATGGGACTAGTTCCGAAAGCGCTACCATTAAATAACCAATTAAGTTGAGCAGACGGACCTTTCAGGTGAATATTCCATAATTTTATACTTTAATTTTTAGATGATTATGGTAATGGTGCGCCAGGAGAGGCCTTAATCGTAAACTTAATGAATATGTTAATGATGATAATGATGATCAGATGATGTTCTGGGACCGTTTGGGTCTTAACTTTCCTGACACTTATCTTACAGGTGAGGAAAAACCCCGAAAAAAACCATCACCAAGGAAACGTGTCCCAACCGGGCATCGAACCATGGGCCGCTGAGAATACTACATATATAAGAAAGATGTATGTTTTTGTTGGAATACTTGAGTAGCTCAGTTGGTTAGAGCGTTAAACGTACAGAGTTTAGAGACTCGGGTTCAAATCCCGACTCAAGCATTCATAATTCTTTTCATATCATATATATATATATATATATATATATATATATACGGCTGTGGTCTCGAGGTAGCGTGCTGCCTTGTCACGCAGAGTCCCGGGTTTGATTCCAGGTTGGGACAGACTTTCGGGGTGATGTTTTTTCAGGATTTTTCCTCGCCTATAAGACAAAATGTCGGCCGCGATGGTCAAGTGATTATGTTCCTTCTCTCTAGCGCCGAGGGTCGCGGATTCAAACCCGGCCGGAGTCGATATACTTTTAGGATGCAAAAATCTAAGGGACAAATCCTCCGGGAGGGACTTTAAGCCGTGGGTCCCGAGTCTGAAAATTTTCAGGCTCGTAAAAGAACCGCAAACCTGAATTTGAAAAGGCCTGCGTGCAAAATTTAACCGACCTACATCCATGTAAGTAATACCTTAGTTACTTACTAGAAGTCTCATTAAGACGATGTGTAACCACACGCCACTCATTGTATAAATAAGCTCTCTCTGGGAAGCGCCCATGTCTCTACGTGGAACTTATGAGGTACATATGAGGGGATGATAATTAAAAATCTGTCGGGGGATGTGAGATCGATCCATACGCTGAAGGTGTTGTAGCCAATTATTCTATACGTAGTTATATGGTCCTTAACCGAAGTGATTTGTAGTTGTTGAGGACATCTACGTCTAACTTTGTGTATCCAGCTGTTATTCTCGTGAACTCCAATTCGGTAGCTGTTATTCGTTCATGTATCTTTTGTATATAGGCCTAGTCCTAGTCCAAGCTTCGCCTCCATAGGTAAGCATTGATTTCGCTAAGGTTTTATAAGCTATTATTCTTGTATGCCTTTATATACTAAAGATGGTTTAAAAACTCTATTAATGATTTACATGTGGATTTATTATAATTTTGAATTTTAATTGATATATCAATTTCGCGTTATTCTCAAATATTCTTAATGTTTTGTCATCTCGTAAAACGATATCTTATTAATAGTCTTTATGTACTTTTAGTTTAACATATTTTGAAAGTCAACCGCTGCTGTCTCGAGGTAGCGTGCTGCCTTGTCACGAAGCGAGCCCGGGTTCGATCCACGGTCGGGACAGTTTTTCTGAGTGAGGTCATTATCGGGGTTTTTCCTTACCTGTAAGACAAATGTCAGGAAATCTTTAAGGCCCAAACGGTCCCCGAAATAATATGGCCATCGCAATCATCATCATTCATATTCGTCTTAGATTAAGCTTAGTATTAGGGACTCTCCTGGCGCACCACTGTCATCATAATCACCCATCATATCATCGGAGCAACGTAACTCCGCCTTTCAGGCGCCCCAACGTCAGAAGTGGGTTACAGGTACGCCATGTCAGGAGGGAATAGCAGGAATGTCGAAAGACAATCTGGGGCATTTGCAAAAAAAAAAAATTTTAGAGAACTTACGATTACAGATGTCCTTGTAATTGATAAAACGAGTAGTTTGGGTTCCCAGATTTAAGCCTACGTTTAATTTCTATCTTCATTCCTCTTAGTAATTACTGTTCCTATGTAATTCCTTAATTCCACTATTATGAAGAATTTTAAATAAGTTATTAAATTAATCATATAAACAAATGTATTAAATCCTAAATTCAATGAGAAGAAGGCGGCAATAGCTGCAAATTCCTTATTATTACTTCTCAGTGATTATCTATAGAAAAAATGATTGGCCGGCAACGGGTTTGAATTGGAGTGTTCCTGATTACACATCTCAAACGCTACGGTGTTAGCCAATCAACTCGTTAGGAAGATTTCAACTAATTTTGTTGTAATTTTAATATAAATTACATCGTTGCTCCCCGGATGTTTGTGCGAGTATGTCCTTTGCATGCGCGTATTCCCTTCACATCCATCCATAGTAATTCTGCCCGAGGAAAGGTCTTTCATTGCATTTTCATGCTATGCTTTACAGCTTTACTAGGGAATTATAGGTGTGATAGCTTCCCGTTGCTTTCCACACCGGTGAAGATCATGATGATAATGACAAGGATGACGATGATGATGACCGGGTGATTTTCGGGGACCGTTGGACCCTAAGCTTCCTGACATTTGTCTTACAGGTAAGGGAAAACCCCGAAGAAACCTCACCCAGGAGCCTGTCCCGACCGGGAATCGAACCTAGGCCCGCTGTGTGACAAGGCAGCACGCTACCTCGAGACCACAGCGGTGGACTCCCTACACATAATGTTGTATAATTATAAACTCTTACCTGATGTATTGAGCTGCTCTGACTTCAGATATTCGCCACTTTTCACTTAACTGCTTTATGGTGCGCCTATTAATTTAGTGTGAACTAATATAAAATATAATTCATAAACGTCGATAATTTTCGCTATTTCCGATACACGTCTTAAATCAGGCAATTTTCGAACACATAGTTAAACGCACAGCTTAACGGACGCCATTAACACGTGGGACTGACATGCGCAGAATACCTGCGCGAGAGTATCCTTGCATGCGCAAAATATATGCGCCAGAATTTCTTTTTCTTCTAACTGAATTTCTCACTGAAATTTCTTCTCACTGAATTTCTTCTTCTTCTTCTTCTTCTTCCTTTCTAGGATTAGGTCAATGTGACCTGTTCTGGACTGAAGTCCATCGTTTCCCTGGCCGTCCCCAAAGATCTTTTTCCATGCAGTTTGTAGGTGTTGATCGTTTTGGGTAATCTTGTATTGTCCATTCTGTCTAAATGTTCTTTCCATTGGCATTTGTGCTCTTCTAGTTTATCGAGTATTGAAAATATCTCCAGTTCATTTCTTATTGATTCATTGTGTAATCTATCCATGTGTGTACAAACCTTTTACGATTCTTAAAATTTTCATTTCAATGGCTTGAATGTGTGAGGTATCTATTTTGTACGCACCCACGATTCAGATCCATATAAAAAAACAGGAACAGCCATAATTTTTATAAAACCAGAACTGAGTTTCTCTTCGAGTCTTTCGAAGGATTCTTCTCGTGGGCCGCACATCATTTGATATAGGTTTAATTTATTTGTATATCCCACTGAACTTAGAGTTTAATATATTTTTTATATCATTAATTTAATAATTATTTAAAATTCTCATATTAGCGGAATTTAATTAAATAGGAAGAAAAATTACAGAGGTGTAATGAAGATAGAAATTAAACATAGACTTAAATCTAAATACCCATACTATCCTATTATGAATTATAGGGACTTCTGTAATCCTAAAGTCTGTCAAAAAAGTTAAACTGAAAATATTACTTACTTACTCACTGGCACTATCGAACCCGTAGGTTCATGGCCGCGAGGACATAAGCTCTCCATACATCCCTATCCTGAGCTAATGCTTTCCAATCATTCCCTGTATAATCTACTTCCCTCAAATCATACTTAATGTTAATCTCACATCTCATTCTTGGTCTACCAACTGGGCGTTTTCCCTCTGGCTTCCCTAAAGAAGCTTCCATGCAAGCAATTCATTCCCCATACGTGCAACATATCCTGCCCATCGCAGTCTATGAGACTTAACTGTTCTTATTATACCTGGCTTCCTATAAAGACCATGTATTTCATTGTTATGTACTCTTCTCCATTCACCTGTCTGTTCATCTCTCTTTGGTCCAAAATTTTCTTAAGTACTTTATTCTCAAATACTTGCAATCTCCTTTCCTCCCTTAAAGTAAGAGTCCATGTTTCGCACCCATATAGTATAACTGGTAGAATAATGGTTTTATATATTTTCAGTTTAACGTTTTTTGAAAGGAGTTGGGACATCAAGAGTCTCTGCAATGTATAATAGCACGCATTTCCAGAATTGAGCCTATGTTTAATTTCTTTGCGCATCTCGTTCCTATTTGTGATTATTGTTCCTAGGTATTTGAATTCAGCCACTTCCTCAAAATTTCCCTCGTCTGTCAATAGCTGTCCATTTCCATTATATAATGTATTTCTACGTGTGACCATATATTTAGTTTTGTTGATATTTACTTCCAGTCCTTAGTTCTTAGTGTTACTCAATAGTGTGTGAGTATTGTCCTTTAGTATCTCCTCACTATCAGCCAACAATACTACATCATCAGCATAAACTAACAGGTTTATTAATACAATTGAGTTGTAAGCATTCCTCATTCTCTAAAGATTTAATGGCATGCTCTAGTACAAAATTAAATAGTAGAGGAGATAGTGCATCTCCTTGCTTCAACCCATTCTGGATTTCAAAAGTGTCCAAAAACTCTTTGCCTACACGCACCCTACTCTTTGTGCCATTTGACACATTCGTATAAGTCTAATTAACTTTTTAGGAATTCCGAACTCCAGCAGGATACTATATAACTTCTCCCTCTTAATTGAATCATATGCTTTTTTTTGAAGTCTACATACAGTTGATGTACAGTACCACTATATTCCCAATTATTTTCTAAAATCTGTCTTATACTAAAAATCTGATCTGTTGTAGACCTGTTTCTTCTAAATGCACATTGATGGTCTCCTAGAAAGTCATCAATATAGGGAGTAAGTCTGCTTACTAATATATTTGTTAGAATTTTGTACGAAGTTGAAAGTAATGAGATGCCCCTGTAGTTGTTGCAATCAGTTTTATCTCCTTTCTTATAAATTGGTACGATAATTGATTCCTTCCATTCATCTGGAAGAGCTTCTTTTTCCCAAATCATACTAAGCAACCATCGTATCTTGTCCATCAATTTTTCTCCCCCCGCTTTTATCAGTTCTGCTGGGATCTGATCTGAACCTGATGCGTTATACATCTTCAATTTTTCTATCGCCATTTCAACCTCAAATGCACTTGGCTCTGCGACTAGCATTTCTGCTGTCTGTAAATTATCCTCCTCAATGTCCTGTTCTGTATGTACATTTAATAGCGGATTAAAGTAACTTTTCCATCTATTTAATATACTCCTGGAATCTGCAATCATATTCCCATTTTCATTGCGAATTATGTTTGTTCTAGCTTGAAACCCTTTCTTCTCTATACTAATTCCCTGATATAATGCTCTAATGTTCCTATTTTTTGCATTAATTTCGAGATCATTAATCTTCTCTCTCAAATATTCCCTCTTCTTTTACTCTTAGTAACTTGGTGGTTTCCCGTCTAATACTACCCAATTGCTCTAAAATTTACCTCATTTGGCTCGTGTAACCATTTCATTTTTGCTAGCTTTCTTTTCTTTACAATGTCGGCACATTCCTCATCAAACCATTTCTTGCTTGCCTCTTTTTTACACAACCAATGCTTTCTGATGCTGACAATTTAATAGTATCTCTTATAGCCTCCCATTCTTTATTTATATCAGTTTCTTTCTTCTGTTTGCCACCATTGTCATCTGAAGATTCCAGTACTTCAAATCTATTAGCAATTTTGATTTGGTATTCTTGCCGCATTTCATCATTTTCAAGTTTTTAATTCAAATTTTACAGAATCATCTTTAGCGTTTGTTTCCTCTCATAAGTGAATGCCGTTGTCTGATTTTTCACTCTGAACAGATGATGATCCGAATTGCAGTCTGTCCCTCTACTGATCTAACATCGATGATGCTACTGTGCCAGCATTTATCCACTATAATACATGATCTATCTGGTTCCGAGTTTCTCCATCTGGGGACGTCCAGGTGTATTTATGAATATCCTTATGCTGAAATGTTGTGCTCTTAACAATGAGATTCTTTGATATGGCAAATGTGACTAATCTAATCCCGTTGTCGTTACTATCTTCATGAAGACTGAATTTGCCTATTGTTGGTTTGAATATATCTTCCCGCCCCACTTTTGCATTAATATCTCCTAAGATAATTTTCATATGATATCGTGAAAGGCTATCAAATAAGCCCCACTTTTGCATTAAAATCTCCTAAGATAATTTTCATATGATATCGTGAAAGGCTATCAAATAAGCATTCTAATTCTACATAGAACTCATCCTTGATCTTGTCATCTTTATCTTCTGTGGGGGCATGTACGTTTACAATTATAAAATCATGTCGTTTACCCTTTAGAATTATGTATGATATCCTATCACTAACAAACTTAATATCTCGGATAGCGGATACGATCCTCCTTCTGACTAAAAAACCCGTTCCAAATGCAGGTCTTTCTGCACCCCCATAGTATAATGCAAAACTTCCTGTTTTCTGACTACCTTCTCCTGGCCACCTATCTTCCTGTAAAGCGACTATACCCAAGGGCGATTTATCAAATTCCCGCGTTAATATCTCTAGCGCCCCGCTATTGTATAAAGTCCTAGGAACATGTCCCTGTGTTTCAGCCTTCGGCATGGGTTCCCTGAAGTAGTCCCCGCCCGGAGAACCGAATGGGGGACTATTTGACCTCCGGAAAATTTTACCACACTTGAACCCATGTCCGCATTTCTTGACGGTTGTATTTTTACGGTGAAATATCGTCACTCTTTCTTCTGGCTTATCACCTTCGACCAGTCCGGCATGGGTAACCCTATCGGCAGCAATACTACCGCCGGCATAGCTCTCAGGATCATTTAAGCACGCAAGCCACTCCACCACGACAAGGTAAAGATACCATGGAGGGAAAACTGAAAATATATAATAGGCTATTGATGAGAAATATTGTTTTACGAGAGGACAAGAGATTAAAAATATTTGAGAATAAAGTGATATGAAAACTTCTTCTCTACTTCTTCTTAAACTTAATTTGTAGGATTTTCAACCTGTTTGTTTCCAAAATCACTCCTCGGAGGAAGACGTATTGGATGTGGATTCACAGTCTATCCATCTCTTGGCTGGTCTTCGTCTTGTTCTTCTTCCGTCCATTGGTCTATCTTCTTTAGCTCTTTTTGCAAGTCGGTTTTATTCCATTCTTTCTGTATGACCCTTCCAATATTTTCGTCTACCTATAATAAATTTGGTTATGTCTTGAATATGACATTTGTCCCTAATTTCTGTGTTGTGTATTTTTATCATATAATGTTTTACCCTGAATAGTTCTTAAGATTTTCATTTCAGATGTGCTTATTACTCGTATTTGTTTAGTTTTTGTTGTATGGGCCCTAGTTTCTGCTCCATATACGATAACTGGTCGAACTATAGTTTGGTATATGGGACAATCCATATCAAATCGGACAGCAAAAAATCTTGCAATTTATTTTTTTAATTTTATGTATCCCTAAATATAGTGAATACATTTATAAACGTATTAATACAGAAATTTAATTTTTATCATTTATAGGTTCGTAGTTATGATGATCTAAAATTATCGTAAATATGATAAACTAAAACGTTTACTAACTAATATTTCTGAAACAGTAAACAGCAAAAATTTGTTTCAAACATATTTATATAGGTGATATCATGTAGTTTAAGGGTGTTATTTTTATAATTAGGATATTTTTATTTTCGGTGTCAATTTTCTGTTTTATGGCGGTTTACTGCAGTACATATCAAAAAATGAAAACGGAAAAAATACAGGATACTATTCACGTAATAAGGGTTAATTTCCAGCAATTACCCTTTTGGAGAGTTGAATAGTTCAGACAATATAAATGTTTTTTATTCTATTTTCGTAAAAAAAACTCGCGGGTCCAAGGCGCAGCAGATTCATTTCACGACCAAGGTCGCGCGCGTACTTTATTGAAAGAGCTTCATCAGTGACTTTTTCAAACTGCCATTAAATCGAATAGATTATTATATGTTCTGCTTAATGGAACAGTACCGTAAATTTATAAAAGTGGCGATATTTTAATTCTTACGCAGTAGATATTTATTTATCAAATTTTATTGCTGAAGTGAGAAGTAAAGAGCTCTGTTACTTACGTTTACTGTGAATTATTAAAACAAATTATTTATAACTAACTCACTCACTGGCTCTGTGGAACCTGTAGGTTCATGGCAGCGCGGACATAAGCTCTCCATACATCCCATCCCGAGCTAACGTTTTCCAATTATCCCCTGTATAATCTACTTCCCTCAAATCAGTGTATAATGTTATTCTCCCACCTCATTCTTAGTCTTCCAACTGGGCGTTTTCCCTCCGGTTTTCCTACCAGAAATTTCCAAGCACCTCTTTCATCTTCCATACGTGCCACATTTCCTGCCCATCGCAGCCTACGAGACTTAACTGTTTTTATTATATCTGGCTTCCTATACAGATCATGTAGCTCACTATTATGTAGTTTTCTCCATTTACCTGTCTGTTCATCTCTTTTTGATCCAAAAATTTTTCCTAAAAAACTTTATTCTCAAATACTCGTAATCTTCTGCCCTTTTTTAAAACAAATTATTTATTTTGTTACAATTTTTTCATTAAAGTTTAAATGTAATATTATATAATAAAAACTCTTTCATCATTAATTGAATAAACTGGTATAAATTTTTATTATGTTATAATTACTAATTTCAGTCTTAAAATAACTTTTTATTCAGTGTATTGTATTGTACCCTGAAAACTTTGACGAAATAGTATTGTTATAAGATATCACTTCCAAATAAAACCGAATGTTTTAATACTCGTACCACTTCCTACCAAACAATAATAATGCAGTGTCAGCAAGTCTTCCTTAAACATCTGTTTTACATCAACAATTCTCAAGTTCAGACAGTTGATTTACATCAGTATGTTTAGTGCATCTCGTCATTTTAAGTGTCACAGTCAAATTTAAAATATCTTATTGTTTTAACTCACAAGTTTGCAGATCTACAAAGACTGAATGGTGAGTTAGAAGTTAAATATAATTTTAATTATGCATATATTAGTATACAATAGTTATTAACAATATTATGTGTTAATATATAATTTTACAATTTCTTAAATGTTTCTGGAATGAGAGAATAATCGTAGAGGTATACATTTTGTGTTATAAAAGGAGAATAATGGGAAGTTTAGACATTAAATTAAACACTATAACAATAATTTAGCTTATAATAAAAGCTAATATTATCGTGCATTTTAATATCATCTTAGATATGTCATGAGTAGGGGATGCAAGATCAGTAAGTGATACCAAGCCAATAAAATATATTTATACCTCTTAAATATTACTTGTAACAGCATGAAAATTGTTATAAATTATTATCGATAGCTTAACATTACTTACAATATTCAACATCAGACATTGGCGTAGGCTACAAGTACAAAATATTACAACACATTACAAAACTACTCTCTAGAAAATATTTTTAATAGGCCTACCAGCTTGAATTCGTAGGTGTTTAGTAATTTAAATTAAACTATACATTAGCCAAAATCAGCACAAAATTAACCGCCTACTGAATATATCAATAAAGATTGTTATATTTAATGACGTTTATTATGTAGCAATTTATTTCAAGCGCGAGGTTCTCCTACGTACCATAAATTTACGACACGGGACTCACGGATTTCCTTCCTTCTGGAGAAAGCTACATTCAGAATTGTTACGCCTTTAAAATGTCATTGATTCCTATCGAGTTTGAACCCGCGAACCTCGGAATCGGAGGCGTGCAGAGTAACCACTTGTCCACGATGATGATGATGATGTAATAATTGTAATAATGATAATAAAAATAATGTAATGATGATAATAACAATAAAAATATTTGTAAGTGCGCAAAGGATTATTACCAAGTAGCTCCGTCATTGTTTGTACGAGCGAGCGATCTCCACTCACGCGAAAGGTATTGCGGGCAGTCTACACATAGGAGATTTTAGGAAAAATAATTATTTTTGGTAGTTTCCTTTCAAGACTCCACTTTAATACTAATTACAAAAAATTAACTGGTGTTCAGGTAATAATGTGGCATTTTTTGATTTTATAAAATTTTTGGTGAGGAAGGTCAATTGCGTATTAATTGCATTTACGCCCTTCAGAAAAACGTAAATATTAACATACTAATTTTCAAGCGATAGAGCATGAAATCATCTATAATGTGACTATCTTTTCAAGTTGAGGGAATAGCCATACTTCGAGAAATGTATTTTATAAAAGAGACTATTTAAAACAATACGATAAATTGACAGCTCTATTACTCTTTAATTACACCAAGCGAAGACTTGAAATTCGGTTCAGATATTCAGTATATCATAAAGTTTCACTGTAAAAAAATTGTAAACTTTTAAAGATGTGAGTTCAATTTTCACAATTTTTTTGCCGATTTCGTATGGAATGTCCCATATGCGGGTTTTTGCTTTCTATTGACATATGTTTGTTGCGCAATAATCATCAATTTTTGTCATACTTTTCCTTACTTTTTTGTTTGTGATAATGCACATATTTTTATTTTATTTCTTGTATTATTTCTTCTTTCCTTTTAAACCAGTACATAACATTCCAAGTAGCAATTCTTAATATTTTTTTCTTTTTCTAAATCGTAGACCTTTTCCTAGCGTTTGTCGTATTTTGTTTCCGTCTTTGATCCGAGGCTTGATCCTTGGGACTGCGAGCAATGTATAAGATACACCTTAAAGTGTGTTGTTAGCCTGTTTTCATGGCGGGTTTATTATTCGGGGGTTTCCTCCCTAGGCCGATTGCCTTCACCCAGCTCCAGAGCTCAGCCTGCCCCGTTTTATTTCGGAGTTGTCTCTCCTGGATGGGTTGTCTTGCAGGACTAACGAACCCCATCTGCCCGTTTGCTTATGAATACCTTCAGACTAAATAAATTCGAACAGAAAGGCAAATGGAGAGTACTGTGTAACGGTGAGCTACATGATATTTATCTGAAACCAGATGTAATAAGAATAGGCAAGTCTTAGAGACTTGTTGTATGAATGGAAAATTAAAAAGAGCAAAGAATCATATTATAGGAACAGAGGGAACAATCCCAGTAGGTAGACTATGAATGAGGTGAGAAAATAACATTACATTAACCAAGATTTGCTGGAAATGAATAATACAGACTATTTAACTCATGCCCCAAATGGGAGTCAATGATCAATCACGTTTCAATGAATTTTGTTTTATAACTAATGGCAGATATGTTTCATCTCGCTCTTTATCAATTTCTCTTCATCAGCTCCTGCTTTTGCGATAAAGAAAGCTCCTTCTTTTTAATATTCTGAATATCTCAGAGCATTATTTTGCAGTGACTGACCCTCCAACAAATACACTGAATATAGCAAATAATGAACAGATTCCGTCGAACTATACATTTGACAATTGTGTTGAATAATTGTGTTTTAAATAATGATTTTACTGAGTTGTTTCCTAAAAAAATATTAATAACCTATAATGTTGGTTATAATATGCAGTTTGATGTGTTTAATTTTTCCTCACATTTAATAATTGTGTATTCAATAATTGTGTGTTTTAAATAATGATTTTACTGAGTTGTTTCCTAAAAAAATATTAATAAGCTATAATGTTGGTTATAATATACAGTTTGATGTGTTCCATTTTTTCTCCACTTGGGTATATACTTACAATACTATTATCCTTTTTGGCAATACATAATATGATCAAGTTGCAGTGAAGGAACAAATAACACATAACCACACATTTCAGATTTGTTTTCAAAGATCGTCGTTTACATTAAATATATAAAATGTTAAAATACCGGTAACTATAGCCTATTTAAATAATGATTTTCGAGATAGTTGATTAATATTTATTTTTAAGTATTAAAATTACAAGCGCTCATGTATGTTAAGTTCCATATTCAGGGTTTAAGTATTTGTGATTATGTGGTCAGTTAAGTGTGTCATTGAAGCAGCCCGGTCTCTAGTGCAATGACCTAATTTTGGTTATATTATCAACTGTTAGCATGAAGGGAGACAAATAACGAGTCTCCAAGCTAGTATTTGTCATCTAGTTCCATGCAAGGATAAGAACACACTCTATCTCTGCACTAATTGAGTTTACTGCAAAGCTGGGCGCTTCTCCGACAGAATTACTACATCATGGAGAATAAAGCAATTCCATCAATTTTGATATATTATCATAAGCAATGCTACGAGAAATTTCCAATTTATCAAGAGGATTTTTTAAATCAAGAGTGGCATTTGTTAGAACTAATTAACGAATAAAATGAAGCTGTTTACTCAAAAGTCTTTATTTAAATATAGTACCGGTATTTTAAAATAAAATACTATATATATATATATATATATATATATATATATATATAAACAGCGATTTTGAAAAATCATAAATGTGAGGTTATGTATATTCACTGTAACTTGATCATATTATTTATTGCCAAATAGGAACGCAATATTGTAAGAATGGACGCTAGTGGAGAAATTAATGAAGCACATCAAAATGTATATTATAATCAACATTGTAGGTTATTAATTTATTATTTTTAGTAAACACTCAGTAAAATCAAGGAATCTGTTCATTATTTGCTATATTCAATGTATTTGTTGGAGGAAAATAATGCTCTGAGCTGTTAATAATATTAAAAAAGAGGAGCTTTCTTCATCACAAAAGCAGGAGCTGATAAAGATAAATCGACAAAGAGCGAGGTGTAATACGACTGTCATTGGTTGTAAAACAAAATTCATTAAAATGTGATTGACCATTGACTCCCATTTGGGGCATGAGTTAAATAATCAAATTAATTCCAAACCTTAGTTTGCTTTAACGAAATCCATAGGATGAATATTTTAGGGTTTATCTCATGAAAATATTTTTGAGAAGTTTTACAAGTCTGTAACGATCTTACTTAGTACATACCAAAATTGACTCTATGTATATTTTTCTATAGTGTTCTACTCTAGGGCAAGTCTTTCACTGCAATCATAGCATTTTCATGCTATGCTTTGCAGCTTTACAAGGGAATTGTAGGTGTGGTAGCGTCCGTTGGTGACTGGTTACCAGAGACATAGATGCCTGGAAGGGGGTTGTGAAGGAAACCAAGGCTCGAATATTGCTTTATTGCTGCTAATGATATATACATTAGGGTTATACATTTTTGGACTTTTGTGAAATAAAATATTTCCTGTACAATGAATGGATTAAATTTTACTTAAAACCATTGAAAAGGGCCTTCATTTCACTGAGCTTCAAGAAAAGGTCACCCCCAAATATATTTAATATATTTAATATTGATTTGGGGCGATCATTTCTTGAAGCTCAGTGAAATGAAGGCCTTTTTCAACGGTTTTAAGTAAAAGTTCATCCATTCATTGCACAGAAAATATTTTACACACATTCATTGCAAGGAAATATTTTATTTCACAAAAATCCAAAAAGTTATAATCCTAGAGGTTTATTACTTTTTGGACTTTTGTAAAATAAAATATTTCCTGTTCTATGGATGGATGAACTCTTACTCAAAACCACTGAAAAAGGCCTTCATTTCACTGAGCTTCAAGAAAAGGTCACCCCAAATATATTATATATCGATATTTAATATTGATTTGGAGGTGATCTTTTCTTGAAACTCAATGAAATTAAGGCCTTTTTCAATGGTTTTAAGTAAACGTTCATCCATTCATTGCACAGGAAGTACCCATTCATTCCAAGGAAATACTTTATTTCACAAAAGTGGGTTATAACTTTTTGGACTTTTGTAAATTAAAATATTTCCTGTGCCCAATGGAAGGATGAACTTTTACTTAAAACCATTGAACAAGGCCTTCATTTCAGTGAACTTCAAGAAAAGGTCACTGAAATTATGGCCTTGTTCCATTCATTAGACAGGAAATATTTTATTTCACAAAAGTCCAAAATGTTACAACCCTAATATACATAGACCTATATAATGAATATATGCGTTTGTATGTGTGTATTTGCATGTAGGCCTACGTGTGTGCTGGCATAAGTATTGAACGATTGGAGCAATTTCAACCAAATTTGGTTCACATTTAAGTATTATCATTCGAGAATGTGGGTATAGCTGTTAAATAGCCTTAGCACTCCTAGGGGGTAAGAGGAGGTCTGAAATGGAATATTACCCATATCATTATGTTCCAGCATAATTCTAGGACATCTGGAGTGATCTCAACCAAACCCGGTGTACGCATATATCTTATAACCTGCGAAATGTTTCATGGGTTCAGATACTTAGCACACCTAAGAGAAGGTGAGAGGTGGTTGACCCTTTGTACTACTAGGGAAGATGAGGGTGTGATAAAGGGTGAAAACTATTAAAAAAGGATCCATATTAGTGTCGAAATGCTGATTGATGGCAATGCAAATAACACATTTAAGCCCAAATTTGACCAAACAGGAGGATGAGTAGGGACGAAATATAAGATGTTACAACTGGCAGAGATTACTGTGGAATTTACGGCTTTCGGAATCGCTAAGGAAGGCATTTCAAATGTGAAATTTATACTTAGAAATGATTATAATATAAAACCACAACTTATGTCTATCTGCAAAATTATGGCGGTATAACACACGACAGGAACTATACAGAGTGATTCACAATAAACATCAAACTTATTGTGGTTTTAGAGGGGACTTAGATAAAGTTTTGATGAGGAACCCATGACCGGAAACGTACTAATTTTATGTAAAATTAGTTTGAAGATCGAAACACATTGGGCGATATCTTGTGTCTTGTGTTTGAGAATAAATATTACAGACTTCTAGAGGTTGTACTGCACCTGTCGAGTTGGAGGAAAGATCTTCTTGCACGAATTCCGGCGGCAGCAGAAATTATGTGAGCACCACACACCAGGTCTTGTGGGGCATGTGTATGAAAACATATGTCTGCAGATACACTTTGTGCAACGAACAATAGGGTCGCCACATGGAACCTCTCATGTAATACAACCCCTAAAAGTCTGTAATACTTATTCTGAATAACAAGACACGCGATATCAGCCCAATGTGTTCCGATCTTCGAAGTTATTTGCATCAAAATGGCACGTTCCGGACATGGCTTCTTATCAAAACTTTACCTACTTAGTCCCCTCTACAACCCTTAGAAGTCTCTATCACGTATTGTGAATCACCCTGTATAAACACTGATACAAAACAAACGTTTTCCTTCAGATCTTTACGACAGGTCGAAATATAGAGCAAGAGGTAGATATCAGGCTATTAAAACAACAAATAACACTGGTCGACAAAAATGAACTTTTTTCTTTCACTAGAATAAAAAATATTAGATTTTAGAAGTCATTTTTCATCCTGAATTTAAATATAATTTCAGTTTTTTCCTATCAGGCAAGAGTGTTCTGTGATATTCATTTATATTTTTTTATTTTTAATAAAATCCATCTAACTCTAACTTACCTAGAAAGTGGTAGATAGTGATTTTCGGGCATATTTTATGTAAGATCATTTTTATTTCCAATTAAATCATTTTCAGCTTGAGCTAGGTCAGAATCAGAGTTATGAGATAAGGTCATTATCTGCATATACTGGTACAGGGAACTCTTCATATAAGGTAAAGGTTCCCAACGACAGGTCAAGAAAATGCTAAAATCAATTTTTAAAAAGTAGCTGTCACAAAAATACTGTGTCTGATGGAAAAAATTCTGACTACATATTTATCTGAATTCAGTATGAAAAAATGCAACTGGATTCACTAATCAGATTTCTTGTGAATAAAACCTTGTCGAACAATGTAATTACAGTGCGGAATATACTGTATCGTAAAGCTATCACACTGGAAACAAAGGCAGAGTAAGCCCCCGAATCTTGAGTAATTAATGTTCAAACAAACTAGTGGCATTGCACGTAACTTGATTTTTCATCAATGGATATATATCCTCTCTCTGATAATTATGCCGTAATAATTGTATCAATTGTTCATTATTACTGTAAGCCTAAGTTTTTACCCTTAAATTCAGTTGAAAATGCTTTTGATATCGTGTTTAAAATATCACGGTATTATATTTTTCTCATAAACTACAATTATGGAAAATTTTGCAACACTAATCTAGTACATAAACTGAACGATTTCAATTTGACAACGTTTTATAACAGCTAGTATTCGTTCTTTGTGCTATGCTGTTAGCATAATTAAGACTTTCGCTTATGGCTTGTCGAGAGTAAATACAAATAAACATCGTAAATAAGCTACGCAACCCGATATCACACAAATTACTATCCGCGGATGAAGAATATGTGTGCCTATCCATATCAAATAGATCAATATCAAACAACATTATTATTGTGATTATAAACAGTCAGCCGTGAAAACAAAAATATTGTATTGATTACAATCCAATGGGTATATACGTACACTATAATAAATACAAGTAATTAAAACCTAACCCCACTACATGATAGGGATAGAAGGTTCTTGGCCTGCCTGCTGATTGCTGGCCTCACATCTAGATGACGTATTAATAGCAAAATAAAGGTGTTGCAAGCGGTTAGCATGTCGGGTCCCCAGCAATTAGTTAGTTGTCTCAGCCTGGAACCCCTACTTATTTTACATACCCAAATTCCTCACGATATTAGGTGAGACTATATAATTACAAGTGGGGGCACGCCGTAGCGTAGTGGTTAAGGCACTGAGCTACAAGCCGGAGGGCCGAGGGTTCAAGTCCCGTTGGGGTCAGGATTTTTAAACTGACCCAAACCCTCTGGCGGCACTATGGCCCTGGGGTCGACTCAGCCTCAACGGAAATGAGTACCAGACGCTTGTTCTGGGGGTAAAAGGCGGCCGTCACGCAGGGCCTGACAACCCGGCTGACATAAAGTGCCGATTGTCTAGAAAAAGTGGGAGCTTACCTCCCTACTACCCCAAGGCCTCCTGAGGCCTGGTGTGGATCACTTTACTTACTTTATATAATTACAAGAAGTATTATTGGGAGATAGCTAGAAAATAATAAGGGCCAACACGCACACTCTATTGAGTACCTTAAGAAAATGGGACTGAAAGTAAACATCAATAAAACTAAATATATGTTTACACATAGAAATGCATTATATAAAGGGAATGGAGAGCTGATGACAAAGAGGTAAATATTGAAAAAGTGGCTGAATTCAAATACCTAGGAACAATAAATATAAATACGAATGAGATGCACAAAAAAATCAAACATAGGTTCAATACTGGAAATGCATGCTATTATGCATTATAAGGACTCTTGTCGTCCCAGCTCCTTTAAAAAAAAAATTAAACTAAAAATATGTTACTGGTATTCTACCAGTTATATTATATAGATGCGAAACATGGGCTCTTACTTTAAGGGAGGAAAAATGATTAGGCCCTATGAGTATTTGAGAATAAAGTTCTTAGGAAACATTTTGGACCAAACAGAGATGAACAGACAGTGACTACATGATTTTTATGGGAAGCCAGATATAATAAGAAGACTTGAGACTCATTGGTTACGATAGGCAAGAAATGTGGCAAATAATAATAATAAATAATAATAATAATAATAATAATAATAATAATAATAATAATAATAATAATAATAATAATAATAATAATTAATAATAATAGCTTTATTTTATCTGGCAAGAGTTAAGGGCCGTACGGCCTTGTCTACCACTCAACCAGGTTTAAAAAAAAATACAAAAGAAAAAGTCTTAATTCTAAATTACAATATATATATATATATATATATATATATATATATATATATAAACGATTACAAGTTATGAATACAATACAATTAATATTTATAATGTATTTTGATTTACTCTAAATTTAACGAATTAAATATATAATGTTACAAGATATATAAAAAAACGAGGAAAAGATTAATGACATAGTATAAAAATAAATAAATAGATAAAAATTAATTATTAGACAACAGGTAACTGTATAAGCGTGACTTAAAGGTGCCAGTGTGCGGCAACCCCTGATATCTTGAGGAAGGAGATTCCAGGAGCGGGCGGAGGCTACTGTGAAGGAAGTAGAATAGGAGGAAGTGCTATGAAGAGGAATTGTTAGCAGACTGCTATCTTGTGACCTAGTGTCAATATTGTGGTAGGAGGATAACTTCTCAAATCTGGACGCCAGGTAAGTAGGAATGTAGGAATTCAGAAGCTTGAAAAGTAGCGAAAGAGAGTGCAATTTACGTCTGTCAGTAAGACGGAGCCAAGAAGGTTTATTAAAGTGTTCGGAAATATGGTCATAACGGCGGATATTGAAAATGAATCGAATGCAAGCATTATGAACACGCTGCAGTCTCTGCGACAAGGCATAGTTTAGATCATTATATATAATGTCACAATAATCGAAGTGTGGTAACACAAGATTCTGCACTAGGATTTGTTTTAACGAAACTGGGAGAAAATTTCTTTAAACGTCTAAGATAATGTAAGATGGAGAAAGTCTTTTTACATATGTGTTCACTTGTGTTTGCAGGTTAAATTTGCGTCTAGATGTAGTCCAAGATCTATTACTGAAGAAGAATAAGGGATAATTATATTATTTATTTAGAATTTAGAATTTAGAATAGATTTATTTAGCCTGGTGGAGTTAAGGCCATGTGGCCTTCTCTTCCACTCACCAGAACAAGCATATGTTACATATGAATACAAAAAAAAAAATACAATAATAGTCATATAAAACAGGACAAACATATGTTACACATGAATACAAAAAAAAAATACAATAATAGTCATATTAAACAGGACAAACATGTTACATATGAATACAAAAAAAAGTTACAATATAGTCATTGAACAATTAATTATCTGTCATATTGGAATAATAATGAAATTAATGTCTAATAATAGAATGAAACTAAATACAATTAAAATTAAATTAATGATACAATGAATAAAAAAAGGAATAACAGCTCGAATCTACTATGCATAAAAAGAAGAGAAAAAAAAATTCAAAGAAAGTAATAAACTACAATGAATTAATCTACGCTTTTTATACAAGGAATTAGGTAAATATATTAACAAATCCTAAGTCTATTTTTATTAAATAATGCAAAAACGCATTATTAATTCTTAAAAAGTATATTAGTGAGTTGTTTCTGTTAGTGATTTTATTTTCAATTTATTTCTGAAAGATGGTAAGTTTGGCAGTCTCTGACATAGGGTGGAAGTGAATTCCATGTTCTAGCAAGAGAAACTGTAAAAGATTTCGAATAATAGGTAGTATGATGAGGAGGGATATAAAGGACACTGTGCTCAAAGGGATCGGGTACTCTAAGTTATGTGTATCAGAGAGTTTAGGAGTGAAGCGGTGTGTATAAATAGTAAGGTAAAGATGTGTGTAATATGTTATAGAGAAGGCATAGGGAATGGATGGTTCTACGATCTTGAAAGACGAAGCCATGACAAATTGTTCCAGGGATGGTGTAACGTGATCAAATCTACGTATACCAACAAATAAAACGTATGCAAGAATTGTGACACGTTGAAGTCTTTGGGTAAGAACAGTATTTAGGTCAGTAAAAAGAGTATCACAATAATCAAAATTGGGCATTGCGAGTGTTTCTACTAGCATTTTTCTTAGAGAAAACGGTAACAACAATTTCTTATAACGATTTAATGAGTGTATTATTGAGAAGATAGTTTTGCAAGAGTTATTTATTTGTTTATTACAAATTAAATGTTTATCCATAAACACTCCTAGTTTTTTACATGTCTCGCTACAAGGGATCTGAACCCCATTAAGTGACACATGTAAGACTGCAATTTGTGTTAATTGAGGATAATAGTCTCTGATGGCCCATAATGATTGCTTGTGTCTTTCTAGGATTTAATTCAAGTCCATATTTCTCTGTCCACGCCGTTAGCGAGTCAAAGGTCCTCATTAATTTTGTTACCGCATCATTTAAAGAATATTTGTCTGAGTGAAGGTAGATCTGCATGTCGTCCGCAAAAAATGATGTTTGCAATGTTTTAGGGAGTCAGATATGTCGTTTATATAGATTGTAAAAAGCATGGGCCGAGCACCGAGCCCTGTGGAAACTCCAGCTTACGGTAGGTCCAAGACAGAGCGTAATGTAGAATTTCCTACAAAACATATGCTGGCGCTCACGAAGGTAGGAGTTGAACCATTGCGTGAAACTGTCAGAAAGTGAGAGGTTTTTTAGTTTAAGCAACAATAAGTCCAAGTCTACCGTGTCAATGCTTTACTAAAGTCAAGTAGTGTAAGAATAGTAAGTTTTCGATATCAGATGCTTCGCGTATGTCTTCACATATTTTAGTAGAGCAGTATTTGTATTGTGTCCTGTCCTAAAGCCTGATTGGTATTGATCTAAAAGGTCGTGTCAGTTAGGTAGTCAGTCAGTTGTTTGTGGGACTAATCGTTCCAAAGCTTTTGAAAAGGGTAGGTAATATACTAATGGGTCGAAAATCGTTAGGAGGTAAGGGAGTTTTTATCAGTTCGGAGTGGGCGTACAATTGCTTGCTTCCATAATGTGGGATATATAGAGGTTGTAGTGAAGAGTTGAAAACATGAAGTTATGGTAGGTAGTATAACGTCGATTATTTTGTTAAGTAGAGTGATATTTATACGGTCAGTACCTTCTGCTTTTGTTTTTATATTCGTTTGAGAGCTTTCTTTATGTCATTTTCTGTAAGATATGAAAAATGGAAATGTTCTCTGTCTGGTGGATTTGTCAATAGTAGTTTCCACTTATTGTATGTGTTTTGTCTTTAGGAGTAAAGAATGTGCTTGTAAAATGGTTATAAGTGTGTTCAGAAACAGGAAGTTTTTCTACCTGTGTGTGTTTCCTACCTACACCCATTATTCGATTTTTCCAAATAGCTGGGTTATTGTTATTAGGTTCAGTAGGGGCTTTATAGATATCTAAGTTTGTCGTTTCTGATGGTTGTGTAGTCTTGTTTTCGTAACCGTTTATAGTGATTAAGATTTAAATCCG
>JASPKZ010010311.1:0-42626 GCA_030220185.1 Diploptera punctata | reverse complement strand
TTTTATCAAGAATAAAGAGTTAAAAACTTAGCACTCGTAAATAAGTCCCCGGTGCCAGACATTGTCAAAACCGTTTTTTGGAAGTTCAAGTGGTTTCCAATTGTTAATCGATTCCTTTAATTTTTCGGTAGTTCTCAAAAATTGCAATAATGTTGATTTATTTTTTAAAAAAAGCATATTGTTCTAGATGAGTAATATTTCTAATGTGGGATTGTAGTAATTTCAAAATATATTTTTCCAAAACTTTTTTCTGTGGTATTAAACTTAGAGATCTATAATTTTGGGGTTTATTTCACATTTGTGACAACCAAATGCATGGAAAATAGAAAGAAGGAAGAAAAAGGAAGACCAAGAACAATCTGGAAGAACAACATTCAAAATTCAATGAGGAAATTTGGTGTAACAGATGAAGACACAGAGAAAAGAGAACGATGGAGAACTTTAATTCAGGAAAATTTCTAAATGTTTGTTGCAACCTGTTAGTCTATAAGTCCGTATTAATTTATGTTTATTTATTTATTTATTTTTAATTCATGTTAACTGCTAAGATTGGTTGGAGAGAATCCTCAATGACGAGGAAAATCCTCAAAACGAATTAATTTTACTTTTGTTACCTTTCGGAAAGAGAACCAGTCGGGAGGCTTTCCAGACCTCATATATATATATATATATATATATAATATATATATATACTGGGAAATCAATATTGCATTCCATCCATCCATAGTAATTCTGCCCAGGGCAGGTCTTTCACTAAAATCATAGCATTTTCATGCTATGCTTGCAGCTTTACTGGGGAATTGTAGGTGTGGTAGCTTCCCGTTGCTTTCCACACCGGTGAAGGATGATGAAAACCATATGATTTCGGGGACCGTTTGGGTCTTAAAGTTTTCCTGACATTTGGTTTGCAGATAAGGAAAAACCCCGATAAAAACCTCGCGCATAAAAAATGACCCGACCGTGGATCGAACCCGGGCCTGCTGCGTTACAAGGCAGCACGCTACCTCGAGACCTCAGCGGTGGACAATATTGCATTAATTCATTTTTTAAAATATAAGATATTTTTATTCAAACGTTTTAGCGCTCCATAAGGAGACTTCTTATTTAGAGTATTTTTAATTAGATTTCCGAGTTTAACAGGGTTGTTCATGATGAACTCGGAGTATCTGTAACGTTTTATGAAATTTTTCTATATTTTAATTTAGAGGAATGATGTTTGGTTTCCGGAAGACGGTGGCAGCTGTCAATGATACCGGATAATGATGATGATGATAATTTTAATTTATTTGTTGTACTAAATTTTTATCGGGTTGAATTGCGTTGTTCTCTTCGTTTACCCTTTTCCAATAGTTAGCTGTAAATTTACTTCACCTGCGTCCTTATAAATGAGTCGTCCTTGATCAGCATCCAGTGGGGTATTACAGACTTTCTTATATTTCCAAGTTCATTAATGAAATTCCAAGTATTTTGTGTTTGAATACTTTTATTTCTTTCTTTTTCAAAATGTTCATTCTTGTATATATCGATCACTTTTGTAATTAATTATATTAGAAAATGAACTGCTGTTTTGTCCCTAGGATTTCTGAATTTGTGCCATTTTTCGGAGTTTATTTATGTGTTTAATAATTTGTTGAATTAAAGAGTTTTGTTTAAGTTATTGCAAGTAAATGGGATTCTTATGATTTGTTGTATTTGCTTTTGTAGTGTATGTTATCGTGTCTGTATACGGTTTGTTGTAATAATCAATTTCATCTTGTGTGTTTATAGTAACAGTATGCGGGAGTACTTACATGTTTTGAAATTTAGCCAATCAATATATTTTTCATCTAGATAGTCGTCAGAAAAGGTTTAGAGATCGGTAATTGTAAAAAACACTGGAAGATGATCCGATTCAAACTCATGCAGACGCAGAGATCGTTATATTAGATGTGTTTCGCACACAGGCACATATCGTGAGCCTCCAGCTGATTGTTCGGATAAAACGTTGGCTCGTCTGGGCTTAAAATTTTAAAACCTTACCTATCTGATAATCCGTCAGTTAATCTTCCCCGGGCATATGTTTTGTTATAGCAGGATTTAGTATTTTTAGCATTAAAATCTCCCGTCAATATAAAATTTTGTTTCAAATTTATTTGTTGTTTTGGTTGGGATTGATTAATATTATGTTGGAAGAATAAAAAATAGATGGAGTTGATAATTGTGTGTGTGTATTATATTAACAGGGACTTCATTGGTGGACTGTCTCAATATCATTAAAATTAAACATATTTTTACGGGAGTGTGGAATATTTCATTTAATTAATATATGCACACCTTTATAAGGCTGTGTCATTTTTCCTATGCATTTTGTAGTATTTTGTTCTTAAACTTTTATAATTTGATAATTTAGTCTCATTTATTAACATTATATCTAAATAAATTTCTTAAATAACATTAGTAAATCATTAATTTGCTTTCTGTGCCATTAGCATTGATGTATAATATATTAAGTGCCTAGTGATTTTCCGTCCGTAATTAACAGTTAATAAAAAGTGAGAGGACAGTCTCCATTAAATGTTAGTAAACGTACCGGGGCTGTCTTAAGTTCAAACATAGCTTGTTTGAATCCCGCTACTATCGTTACAATATTTAAATCTCCAATAAATTAAAAAGAAATGAAAATATAATTCTTATATTATTTCCTGGATCTGTTTTTAATTTATATTCTGTTTTATACCGAATTTGTTTGTTACTTACTTATTCACTGGCACTATCGAACCCGTAGGTTCATGGCCACTCGGACATAAGTTCTCCATACATCCCTATCCTGAGCTAATGCTTTCCAATCATTTCCTGTATAATCTACTTTCCCCAAATCATAGTTAATGTTATTCTCCCACCTCATTCTTAGTCTACCAACTGGGCGTTTTCCTCTGGCTTTCCTACAAGAAGCTTCCATTCAAGGCTTTTCATTCCCCATACGTGCAACATGCCCTACCCATCGCAGTCCTCGAGACTTAACTGTTCTTATTATATCTGGCTTCCTAATAATACCATGTAGTTCATTGTTATGTATTCTGCTCCATTCCACCTGTTTGTTCATCTCTCTTTGGTCCAAAATTTCTCCTAAGAACTTTATTCTCAAAATACTTGTAATATCCTTTCCTCCCTTAAAGTAAGAGTCCATGTTTTCGCATCCATTAAATATAACTGGTAAGAATAATAGTTTATTTATTATTTTTTCAGCTTAACGTTTTGTGAAAGGAGTTGTGTACATCAAGAGTCTCTGCAAATGGCATAATAGCACGCATTTCCAGAATTGAGCTTTTGTTTAATTTCTTTGTGTATCTCATTCCTATTTGTGATTATTGTTCCTAGGTATTTAAATTCAGCCACTTCCTCAAAATTTCCCTCATTTGTCATTAGCTGTCCATTTCCATTATATAATTTAAGATTTAAGATTTAAGATTTATTTAGCCTGGTGGAGTTAAGGCCATGTGGCCTTCTCTTCCACTCACCAGGACAAACATATATTACATAAGAATATAACAATCTTAATTAACTCTAATATTAAACACTAAGTAAAAATTTGATCAAAAGATAATATCTAATATACATATTACGATCTATAATACAACCAGTTAATATTAGTTAAAATTAAGACTAAAACTAATAATAAAATGTATACAAGCAAGACATATTAAATTGTCCCTGTCTAGTGTATATAAAAAACAGGAAAATAATGAGATATAGAAAACTAATTTTACGATTATACAATATTTAAAACAAAACAAATAAAAATATTTGTTATTCTTAATATTATTATATTAATTAAATATATTAATATTGCTAAAAGAATACTATCAGTGAGGTGTATAAGTCAGTTTGTTATTAAATAATTCTTTAGTTTGTTTTTGAAGGATGTTATAGTTTGACAGTCTCTGACATAGGGTGGAAGGGAATTCCATGTTTTGGTAAGTGACACCGTAAAAGATAATGAATAATATACAGTGTGATGAGGCGGGATATAAAGGACAATGTGCTGATGGGATCGAGTGTCAAGATTATGTGTGTCGGATAGTCTGATGAAGCGGCGTGATAAATAATTAGGCGATGATGTGTGAAGTATTTTATAGAGAAGGGATAGGGAATGGACAGTTCTACGATCTCTTAGACGAAACCACGATAATTGTTCCAGGGACGGTGTAAGTCATGGTCAAATTTGCGAATACCACAAATAAAACGTGCGCAAGAATTATGAACACGTTGAAGTCTTTGAGTGGAAATAATATTTAAGTCTGTAAAAAGAGTGTCACAATAATCAAAATGGGGCATTGCAAGTGTTTCTACTAACATTTTCCTAAGGGCGAATGGCAAGCAATTTCGTACACGATTTAATGAATGTATTATTGAGAAAACTGTTTTGCATGTATGGTTTATTTGTGTATTCCAATTTAAGTTTTTGTCAATAAATACTCCTAGAATTTTTACTGTCTCACTATAAGGGATTTGAACTCCGTTTAGTGACACATGCGAAACTGTGTTTAGGTTAATTGTAGATAATAGTCTCTGATGACCCATAATGATTGATTGCGACTTTGTAGGATTTAATTGCAGTCCATATTAACTGTCCAAGTCATTAGTGAGTCAAGATCCTCGTTAATTTTGGCAACAGCGTCATTTAGTGAATATTTGTCTGTGTGGATGTAGATTTGCATGTCGTCTGCAAATAAATTATGTTTGCAATGCTTTAGGGAGTTAGATATGTCATTTATGTAGATTAAAAAAGCAAAGGTCCAAGTACCGAACCCTGTGGAACCCCAGCTTTACGGAAGGACCAAGAAGAACATAATGTATGATTTCCTATAACAGATTGCTGGCGCTCATGAAGGTAGGAATTGAACCATTTCGTGGCACTCTCAGAGAGTAAGAGGTTTTTAAGTTTATGCAACATTAAGTCCAAGTCTACCGTGTCGAATGCTTTACTAAAGTCCAGTAATGTAAGAATGGTAAGTTTTCGATTATCAGCAGCTTCGCGTATGTCTTCGCAAATATTTAGTAGAGCAGTATTTGTATTGTGTCCTGTCCTGAAGCCTGACTGAAATTGATCTAGAAGGTTGTAATCATTTAGGTATTCAGTCAGTTGTTATGGACTAATCGTTCCAGAGCTTTTGAAAGAGTAGGTAAAATGCTAATGGGTCGAAAGTCGTTCGGGGTTGAGGGCGTTTTAACTTTAGGCAGTGGACGTACGAGGGCTTGTTTCCACAATGAGGGATATGTAGAAGTTTGTAGTGAGGAGTTAAAAATATGAGTTATAGTAGGTAGTATAGCTTCGATTATTTTATTCAGTAAAGTAATATTTATACGGTCAGTTCCTTCTGCTTTGGTTTTTATTCGCATGATGGCTTTCTTTACGTCGTAGTCTGTAACATATGAGAAGTGGAAATGTTCTCTGTCGGGTTGATTTGTCAGTGATAATTCATTTATTGTTTGTTCTTTATCCTTTGGAGTAGTAGTTGTACCTGTGAAGTGATTATTGAGTGTGTCCAGGGAAACAGGTAATTTGTCTACCTGTGTGTCTTTTCTCCCAATTCCCATTCTATTCAAGTTTTTCCAGATTTCTGAAGTATTGGTATTTGTTAGGTTGTATAAATGTCTAAGTTTGGCGTTTCTTATAGCTTGATTTGTCTTGTTACGTAACTGTTTATATTGAGTGACACTTGTGTCTGTTTTGTTGAGTCTATATTTCTTATGTGCTGCGTCTCTATCAGTCATCAAGTTACGAATTGAAAGAGTCATCCAGGGTGCAGGGCGTCGTTTCACGAGTTTAGTTTTTGGTGGGGCATGTCTGTTGTATAATTGTAGTATAAAGTCATTTAGTGTCTCAACTTTTTCATCTACAGAATGCAGCGTCCATATTGAATGCCACGGCATCTGCATAGCTTCTTCAATTAGGGTTGCATTGTCTATATGTTTTAAGTCTCTATACGTAATAGTCTTTCGAGTCGGTTTAGGGCACTGCAGTGAATATGCTAAGAATATAATATCATGTGCTGATATTCCCGGGGCTGGCAGTTGCCCGTGAGTAAGTACTCTGTCTGGATTATTAGTTGCAATTAAGTCAAGTAACGTCTCAGAGTGATGAGTGTGATGTGTAGGTCGTAGGGGTAGGAGTGCCATATCACAAGCCTGGAACGTAGCCATCAGTTGTTGTGTATGTCTGTTATCAGTGTCTAGTATATTTATATTAAAGTCGCCCATAACGATAACGTGTTCATATTGTATTCGCGCGTTTTGTAAAGTGGACTCAATTTCAGCGATGGCTTTTATTTTAGGAGGTTGGTATACTACACAGAGAAGACATTTTTTGAAACTGACAAATATTTCTATGAACATAATTTCGGCAGATGGTTCGTTATTAGATAGATACACAATTTTAGGAGTAAGGTCTGTTCTAACGAAGGCTCCAATACCGCCCCCGCGACTGTAAACACGATCGTGTCTAAGAAAAGTATAACCATCCATGTCAATTAAAGAAGAGGTAATGGTGGGATTTAGCCACGTTTCGGATATGAGAAGAGTATGAATATTTAAAGAGAAGAAAATAGTTCTGATCTCATCTATATGTGCAGTAATACTCTGAGAATTGAAATGGGCTACCTGCAAGGAAGTAGGGTATGTGGACAAAGCTATTTCTAAAGCATTCCTTGAAGTAGTGGGGTCGAGAAGGGGAGTGGGAAGGTTATTGTCCTGTAGCCTGTCAAAGACTGTCAAAGGAAAATCATCATTTAAACGAAAAATGGTCGTAAAATATTTCAACAAACTTACAAACTAAACTTGGTATGACGTCACTAAGAATATCTTAATTTTATGTACTATTAATAAAATGTTTAAAGTGATAACTGTCGGTTATTCACTGGCCGAGTTTGCACTAATTATATTTCTGAGGCCCGGAGAATGATGCGTTTGTTATCTCCTTCTTTAACATGGATTGCTCCGTCAATTGTCCACACATTTGTTACACCATATTTGGTGATGCATTCTTTTAATAGCTTATACCTCATTTGAGTTAAGTCTTCCCTAATTGTAACACCACTCCCTTTCAGCTGTTTTTTGTTCTGGAAAACCTCTCTCCTTTTCCGATAGCTTACGAATTTGACGATAACCGGCCGTGGCCGGTCCGCCTTTCTCCCCACACGATGACTCCTATCTATATCGCATGTTTCCAATTTAATACCTATTTTAGACGCCACATCGATAGCTATTTTGTCTGTATCCTCAGCGTCCATCTCCGGGATGCCAAAGATACGTAAGCATTGGCGGCGTTGGTACTGTTCAAGGGAATCAGTTTTTTCGCACAACAGTTGTTCTAGTTTCATTATTTTAGTATCCCTTTCCTGTAACGACAGCTCCAACTGTTTAATGACCTCAGTGTTCCGATCTATGGTTGTTTTCAACTCACTCACTATAGCCTCACGCACCGAGTCCTTTAGCAGCTGCAACATGGCAGGGTCCCTCAAACATTCCTGCATCACACGCTTTGTCATTTCTTCTTTATTCTCGTCGGAATTCTTTGTTTTGCGTGGCGCCATTATTACAGAATAAATGTACACACAAATAATTTCAAAATATCCTATACTACCTGTAAAACACAAACAATCACCTGCTGAAAACTGTGCAAAAACACGAGCGACCAGTATATTCACTACTCACTGTCCGCCATGATAATTTCTACGTGTGACCATATATTTAGTTTTATTGATATTTACTTCTGGTCCTAATTTCTTAGTGTTACTCAATAGTGTGTGCGTGTTGTCCTTTAGTATCTCCTCGCTATCGGCCAATAGTACTACATCATCAGCATAAACTAACAGCTTATTATTACCATCGAGTTGTAAGCCTTCCTCATTCTCTAGAGATTTAATGGCATGCTCTAGTACAAAATTAAATAGTAGAGGAGATAGTGCATCTGCTTGCTTCAACCTATTCTGGATTTCGAAAGTGTCCGAAAACTGTTTGCCTACACGCACCCTACTCTTTGTGTCATTTGGACACATTCGTATAAGTCTAACTAACTTTTTAGGAATTCCGAACTCCAGCAGGTTACTATATAACTTCTACCTCTTAATTAAATCATATGCTTTTTTGAAGTCTATGTATAGTTGATGTACAGTAGCATTATATTCCCATTTTTTTCTAAAATACAAACAAACCTTCATTTTTATATATTAGATAATAATAGGAACTTCATTGGTGCAGTGTCTCAATATCATTAAAATGAAACAAATTTGTATGGGTTATAACAAGATTAAGGCTGATATGCTGGGCACGGCTTGGACTCTATATATCTCAGGGTGTGGATTTTCACCGTGGGACAAGGCGAGGTTCGAACTAAGGATAACGGTACTATCAGGAGGCTTACCGAAACAAACACTGGCGTCAATTGATGATAATATTTATTATATCATAAGTAGCACAAGACAGTTCCAATTCCCAAAACACTGGATTGAATTGGATATATTCCGGAATTATGACACCGGCACATATAAATCACTTTATAACTTGCCGTTCTCGGCCTAACACTTTTCGTGGACCGAATGAGTCGCTTCCTTGCGACCGGCGAAATATACAAGTCCGTACTACAGCGGACTTCAACAGTTAACACTGCGCGGGAGTCTTATGTTAATTTGTTCGTTTCGCCCGGGGACAAAACCCGGAGCAAACTTCTGTTAATTTAGTTTGTTCTATCCGGGGACAACTCCCGGAGCAGACTCCTCTTTAATTTATTTTCTTCCACCCGGGGACGACTCCCGGAGCAGACTCACGTTAACTTATTTTGTTCCGCCCGGGGACAGCTCCCGGAGCAGACTCCTTTTCCCGATATTCGGAGTATATCCAACTCCATCTTACAAATGCATTTTACAAGACCAATATTTTCATTGGCTGGACATACATAAAAAAAACGCCCTAGTATAAGAATACAATTTACGTAAGGATTCTGATTGGTCGTGTATTTACAGGGTGTGATTTTCACACGCTAGTGAGAAGTCTATTAATTTCAAAAAACAGATGGACCTAAGTTTTTTGCCACTGTCGCCATCTCAGCAGGCGGTCTAGTGATTTTTTGACACACTTAAAAGTTGACCGTCATTTATCAGTCTGGAAGGATGCCTCCCAGAGCTGGACAGGGGACATTACATCACCAGCTGTGAGGCCGTATTCTTAGGGAAGCATTGTCCCGGGGTCATAAACCGATTTACTTAGATGTGTCCATCTTCAAAGAAATTTAGTTTCAATGGACAGAAATGTCTTTATGTAGACTGAAGCGTAACAGATTGGAGAAAGTTTCTCACGAAACGTTTTCGGGAGAGTGCCACTATATATATATATAAATAATGTTTAATAATAATAAAATTAATGAGAGCAGTTATTACTGCTACAAATGCCTCTTGAGAGATGAATAAGATGGGTATGCCCATCTTATTAATCGAGCAATGTCCACTTCTGACCCTCGCTAGGCCCTGACATGCTCGTCGGACTCATCTCCAAACAATGTAGGCAACTTAATTCAGTACCTGTAAGCAATTCTACAAACATGCTATAAACACAATCATTTTCCACTCTTATACCATACACACTTCGTATTTCTTGTAGGCTATCACGCCTATGAGTGAAAAACAAAAAAAAAAACACAATACAAAAAAAAACATATACTTTACTATTAGGATTTCAGGATGTAGGCTCGTCTTAACACTTCGATAAATATATATAATTTGTATCACTTTGACCTAGTGACCACATAAATAACTGGATATATCGTAGCACGCACTATTTATTATCCGACGCACTTCACACGAGTTCTCATACATCTTGATGTATTCAAGTTTCCACACCATACATTTCAAGAGTTTGAGCGAAGTGTATGCGCATGATTATTTTGGCTCTCCTATGCAATCGAGGGGCCCTATACTTTTAATTAATCGCGTGCGGATTCTAAATAAAACGTGATCACACTCCATTACAGCTGATTAATAACCCCTTTTTTTTTTATTATTTGAGGACTAAACAACTTACGGTAGTTTGTCCACCTTCCCGTTTAAACAAAGAAACTAATTCTTATGTCACAGAGACATATTTAAGAGATTACAATTCAGGCAATCAGTATATTTATTTATTTTTTTCGATCCGTAAGTGTGTAAGTAAATTCTATAATTGTAACACATAGGCAATCATAGTAAATCTATAATAATTTAGGCCTGATATATTAATGACCTTACCTGGGTCGTTGCTAATTGTACCCAATAATTAAAACAATCGCTTGTGACTTTGAATATTTACTTGGGCTTTTCGCCGCGCTAATCTGTTATTAATCAAGAATCGGCTGAGCGCGCCAGACTATCTCAATGGCCTATCGTGGACATTTAATTATATCACATTTCGCATATTTAAATGCGTTAATAAACAATATACTGCAAGCACTTTCTTGCCTCATTAGGTCCTCTGTGGAATATCTCACAGCAAACATTTCATTTGTCCTCGGGCTATATCTATTCCCGCAAACAGTTTATTAAGTGTTCTCTGTGACCTGCCGTCACAGCAAACAAATTTTAATTATTAGCGTCCTCTGTGGGATATCTCGCAGCAAACGTTTCATTTGTCCTCGGGCTATACACATTCCCGCAAACAGTTTATTAAATGTCCTCTGTGCAATATCACAGCAAACAAATCATATAATTCATTTTGTCCACAGTGGGCTCTACATTAAAATCTATCGCGCTCGCCGATACAATAAAAACAATAACTTGAACAGATTATTCAATATAGGCATCATCGCCCAAAACATACATGCGCCCGCAGGCAATTCAACTAAATCACAAGCATAATTAATATTCATAAAACTCTTAGGTACAATGAGCACATATAAACTTATCTTTCAATCAGGCAGAAAAATTATTTTCACTCATTAATATAGTTCGTGTGGCAATAATAGCAGACACGTAAATAATAATAAAATATAGGCTTTTCTCCTATGCTATATAGGCTAAAATATGCACCAAGCATTTTAACTATTTATCATTTATGATAGCGGGACAGTTTCCCGTGTTTTAAACAACTTTATTTCGTTTTTATTTCTTACACACGTACAGAAAGCACTTTAAAAAAAAAGTCGGACAGTTTACCGAAATTCAGTTTTTCCTTGACAAAAACATATTTTAATCCTAAACAATTTTTTCACTTTCTATGTAGGGGGTTAATAGTCGCTGTGAATGAATGAAGGTCACGGTCAACAGTTGCTCGAATGTTTACAAGCCTAACTGACTGGTATTTTTTTTCTTTTTTTTCGTACTCTTCCTTTATAACAACCCTCACGGACTTTAAAATATTTTGTGGCCCGGGTTGAATGTATCCATCGGTGACCTAATGCCCTGATAATAGTGACCTATAAAAGGCACATCCCTTACTTTCTGGAATTGATTAGTATGACTATATTGTCTTTCCTGATCTTGGTATCTACGTACCTTGGACTCTCTAGTCGTTTCACAATATTTATGTAGCATATCGCCCAGAATCAACCCTTTCGTTATTTCTATGATGGGACCCATACAACATTTGAAGAGCAATATTAATATTAATCTCACAATCAGATTCGTGATTATTAACGCACCTGGTTCGATTATAGCACTATTATGGACACAATCTTTACCACAATCCCCATAGCTATCGTAATCAATTTTATCACGTTCGCCATTCCGGCTATCAACACTTTTGTTGAGGCATCCTGCCTCTCTGTCCACTCTGGACTCAATATTAACGGACTTTAACCTTACCGTTCGAGGAGGAAATTCATCGCATACACTTTTCCCATGATTATCGTTCGACCCTGCCTCCGAGATAACATTTCCCATGCTCGGGGTAAAGTCGACCGGCTCTACATTATTAACATTTATGTGAGACGAACATGACGCTTCCACGTTTCCTTGTCGGCTCAACATATCGCAATTTACTTTATTGCGTTCACTATCCACAACTTCATTAGTTATTACCTTTAATATACTAGTGACATTATCACTTTCTTTGCCATTATTTAGGCCTACTAAAATTACCTGAACTGCTTTTACATCCTCAATAGACTTAGCCGAGGAAACAATCTGAACTCCCTCATATTCGTCTCTTACTTTACATATATTTATGTTAGGCTCCGCCACATGATTGTCTATCATGTCGAGCTTATTATCAACCGCCTGATTGGCCAATTCAGTTTCAGGAATTTCTTCTCTCCTTTTAATTCCGACCTCAGTGTGTCGTTGTAAGATCTAATCTCCTGTCTTATTACTCTTTTAATGTCTTCGCAAATTTCGCTTCTCAAAGCTTGCATATTATCATTCAGCGATTTCATAAACTGAAATACATCTTTTGCACTTATTTGGGGGTCACCCTGTAGAACATTTATTTGCTCATAATCCATCGCGATTTCTCGCGGCATATTTGAAATTGAATGGGCCATTCTCGGCGCACTATTAAAATTACACTGGCTAGTGTTTGGGAAATTCCATTAGGTCTTGCACTGCACAAATTTAATATTTTCTTTAATAAAGCGCATTTCGCTTTCAGTATTGATTCATATAACAAGGAAATTCACTTTCCATTTACAGGGCAATCATATTATAGACCCTTATTGGAATAGCCAACTACTAGCGCTATACATATATAAAAAATGTGACACTGACACAGTACATATGCACATATATAATAAAAATAATTATTTTCTTTCTGACTTACTATTTGGTCGTCTTTGCTTACTTGACCTGTGGATGTCCAAATTCTCCGTTTGGCTGCTACTCCACAAATTCCAGTAGTTGTGGCAGCTATTTATCTGCCCAATGTCGGTGCTAACTGCTGCTGGCCTCGTACTCGTCTCGTTCACTGTCGCTCACTGCAGTGGTACACCACGGCGAAAAAATCTAATGTTCAGCCACAACGTTGGGTAAGCCATATATAACAAGATTAAGGCTGATATGCTGGGCACGGCTTGGACTCTATATATCTCAGGGTGTGGATTTTCACCGTGGGACAAGGCGAGGTTCGAACTAAGGATAACGGTACTATTAGGAGGCTTACCGAAACAAACACTGGCGTCAATTGATGATAATATTTATTATATCATAAGTAGCACAAGACAGTTCCAATTCCCAAAACACTGGATTGAATTGGATATATTCCGGAATTATGACACCGGCACATATAAATCACTTTATAACTTGCCGTTCTCGGCCTAACACTTTTCGTGGACCGAATGAGTCGCTTCCTTGCGACCGGCGAAATATACAAGTCCGTACTACAGCGGACTTCAACAGTTAACACTGCGCGGGAGTCTTATGTTAATTTGTTCGTTCCGCCCGGGGACAAAACCCGGAGCAAACTTCTGTTAATTTAGTTTGTTCTATCCGGGGACAACTCCCGGAGCAGACTCCTCTTTAATTTATTTTCTTCCACCCGGGGACGACTCCCGGAGCAGACTCACGTTAACTTATTTTGTTCCGCCCGGGGACAGCTCCCGGAGCAGACTCCTTTTCCCGATATTCGGAATATATCCAACTCCATCTTACAAATGCATTTTACAAGACCAATATTTTCATTGGCTGGACATACATAAAAAAAACGCCCTAGTATAAGAATACAATTTACTTAAGGATTCTGATTGGTCGTGTATTTACAGGGTGTGATTTTCACACGCTAGTGAGAAGTCTATTAATTTCAAAAAACAGATGGACCTAAGTTTTTTGCCACTGTCGCCATCTCAGCAGGCGGTCTAGTGATTTTTTGACACACTTAAAAGTTGACCGTCATTTATCAGTCTGGAAGGATGCCTCCCAGAGCTGGACAGGGGACATTACATCACCAGCTGTGAGGCGTATTCTTAGGGAAGCATTGTCCCGGGGTCATAAACCGATTTACTTAGATGTGTCCATCTTCAAAGAAATTTAGTTTCAATGGACAGAAATGTCTTTATGTAGACTGAAGCGTAACAGATTGGAGAAAGTTTCTCACGAAACGTTTTCGGGAGAGTGCCACTATATATATATAAAAATAATGTTTAATAATAATAAAATTAATTAGAGCAGTTATTACTGCTACAGGGTGTGGAATAATTTCTTTAATCAATATGTGCACAACCTTATAAGGCTGTCTGATTTATTTTCTATGCATTTTGTAGTATTTAGTTTTAACTTTTATAATTTGATAATTTTGTCTCATTAATTAAAATTATATCAAAATTAATTTTCTTAAATACATTAGTAAATCATTAATTAGCTTTCTGTGCCATTAGCATTGATGTATAATATATTAAGAGCCCTAGTGATTATCCGTCTGTAATTAACAGCCATTAAAATCCTTATTTTAGTAAAAGTGTCCCGGGGCTGCCTTAAGTTTAAGCATAGTTTGCTTGAATCCCGCCACTAACTTTACAGTATTTAAATCTCTAATACATTTTAAAATTTCCAAAAATATAATTTTCGTATTATTTCCACGATTATGTTCTTAATTTCTATTTTGTTCTATTCCAAATTGGTTTTAAAGTTGGAAATTCTCTCTTACTCATTATGTTAATATTATTGGATTTTGTTTTGTCTTTGGAGTTTGAAGGTTCCACATAATTTGTGAAAGATTTGGACAATTTTTGTCATTTGCTAATTGTTCTCCACCCACATATTTTTTATATTTTTGCATATTGTTTGGGAGTTCAAATGATCTTAATTAATGTTATTTATTTTTTGTATTTTTAGCAATATTTCTAGAATTGGTACCATTATGTATAATAAATGCATCCATTTCGTTGTCGAAACTATTTTAACCATTTTATAATTTAATTTTGTTATTTAATTCGTTTAAAACAAAATATATTTTAGATTGGACGTTAGTGTCGTGGTTTTAGGTTTATTCCCTCGCCCACGCAGAGAATTATGGATTAAAAAAGTAACTTATTTGATGTAACACACAATGGTAGCAGAGCGTCACTACTTACTTATGTTTAACGATGGAAATTCTTCTTTGAATATTCCGATTAATGATTCATCTTGTTTCTTGAGCACCAAGTATACTTGAACTTCTATTAATATTAGATCTTTCTGAATTGTTAATCCCTGTAAAATAAAGGTAATGTAAAAATTAATATTTAGAAATGATTTAACTTGGATATCGCATACATTGTTTGTATTTAAAATTATAGTACTAAACTCCATAGCGCGACAGACGTGGAAGGTAGGCACTTTGCCAGGTGGTTGTGACCTCACATTCACACGTGTCAAGCACAGAAAAGAACCATAATGCAGTTAATATTGTGGTGAAAATATCGGCTCTCCCACCCGTACAGCTGGTTCCTCTCCCTGGTGCTGGTACTTACTGTAGCTACCCAGATTCCTCTCGATAGGCCTACGATGTTTGAGTGAGCACCATTCTCCTATCCGTTAGTCGTGCAAAGGAATTTAATGTATGCGATGGGAGTTTTGCTGGCTGCAATACCTGTTATTCTGCGAAGAAACTTGCCCATTTAAATGGAACCAGGCTTCCTCTGAGAACCATATTAAACACGGATCAATTATTCCAATATTAACATTCTGCAACACCCAATTACAAAAACGTAACCGCATCTCAGGATCACGTGGCTGAAGTTCATGCATTGCAGTTATTCTGTTCGGTTTCAAACGTAAAAGTTTTGTAGCTCTCAATGCTGACGCCTTCGAAACACCAGTTTCTTGTGCAAGTTGTCTTAGGAAGTTTGTTGGCGTATCTTCTAATCTTTCTCCTATTTCGTCTAATTTTTCCTCAGTAAGCACAAGTTTTATTATCTTTGGTTTCTCATCGAGCACAGAACCCGTTCCTCTAAATTTGTTTATAAGTCCCCGAACGTATCTTTATTTCGAGGATTTACATTTGGAAATTGTGTTGGAAATCGTCTAACGACTTCTCTGCAAGACTCTGTTTTCACATAATTAAATACCCTATGCTGTACTGTAAACACAGATCGAGGCACAATAACTATGAGTAAGACCACAATTGGGGCAATATACGTGTATTTCACCTTACAATCATGTAACTCAACTGCCTCGCCAGTTTATGACTCACAGTCAGCCGTACAGTTGCTATGCCGCGTGACGTGGAGTGAGGACTCCTGCTGGCCTGGCCATGGGTCGAGAGATCCTCTCTGTATATACTGTCTATATTGTAGCCCACTTTGTAAAATGTAGTGGGCAGTCAGCTGATAGGCCAAGGCCTGTCGCACCGTGGAGTTTAGTTTAGTTTAAAAATGTTTATACTTGATTCCAAGACAAGAACAGAATAACGAATTATCTGCAAATATGTGAATCATAATATTTGTAATTATAATGCTAATTTGTTATAATATTCAATGAGTTAACTTTCAAATGTATATTTATCTATTTATAAACCTCCTCATCTCGTGTCCGACTCAGGATCTGGATGAGGGATGAGATGCGATGAAGATCGTTATATTGAAGATCTGTGAATGACAAGGATGCAGACCGACAACGCCTTTTGCATCATCACAGGGGCAGATGAATGAGATGAGTGTAAAGAAATGGTGGACTTTCAGTTTTTTGCGGAGGAAAACTCGAGAAATCCCAAATAAAACCCTGCCCAGAATCCGTTTCATCGACTACGGAACGCATATGAAGTGACCAAGAAACTATCTCGACACTCCAACGGTGAGAGGCGAGCCTATATATTGTACTATATATATATATATATATATATATATATATATGATGTAATATATATATAAATATGATATATATATGCTGTTATATCACATGATGAAGCCATTAATCGATGATAGAGGAGACTTGACGTACTCTTTGTGCGTTTATCTACTGATCTCAGATCTATAAACCGACAGATGAAAGAGTACTGAATTCATTCTTTCCAATATTAATATTTTAACAATTTCATTTATATTATTAATCAATCCCACGTTAAGTAGCGTTGCATCTTAACATTACATCATCATTACTGTTACGCTGTGCAACAAGGTGTATTTTATACAAAACTTGTATCAATGTTTTAAAATAAAATATTAGGCCTAATTGAACGTGGTAGGAACAGTTCCATACCACACCCGTGTATTGTTGTAGATTCATATATATATATATAATGTTGTATTCATATTTTTGACATTGAGCGATGCAAGCTTAATATGACATAAGAAAAATAAATGCCTGGACGGGATTTGAACCCGGACCTATGAATTGGCACTTCAGCGTCTTATCCATTACACCACCGGTCAAATCAAATACAAACATTTATTTGTCTTAAATATATATTCTCCATTATTACGAGATGTAGTGAGAACTAATGTTTCTATTGGATTTGCCCGGTAGTGTAATGGATGGCACGCTGAAGTACCAATTCAGACGTTCGGGTTCAAATCCCGTCCACACATTTATTTTCCTTATCATGTCATATTAAGCTTGCATTGCTCAGTGTCAAAAATTCAATTATAACATGGATAAAGCGTCACTGCTATAAAGTAAAAATATTCTCTATAATTTGCTTACATGTTATAGTAGCTAGCTACCAGGTGGCAGTGAAGATCGAGTTCTCACTACATCTCGTAATAATGGAGAATATATATTTAAGAGAAGTAAATGTTTGTCTTAGATTTTCCCGTTGGTGTAATGGATAGCACGCTGAAGTTTCAATTCAGACGTCCGGGTTCATTCATCCCGCCCAGGCATTTATTTTTCTTATCATTATCATATATATATATATATATATATATATATATATATATAAGCACTTACATCTACTAAAAGTGTCATTAAGTTGTAGTTTTAGATAAATTAGCATTGGCATCAAATAAATTGGAGGAAGGAAAATATTTATTTTATTCTTCTTCTTTTTCTTCTTCTTTCTTAGGTGCTCTAGTCGATCTTGGTGCACTAGTTGTAATCACACTTGTCTCTGTTGACAAACTTCATGACATCAAACCCAGGTGGGTTCTGTGAGGATTTTTCAGCGTGTACAAGTCCACATTATGTGTTCATTTGGAAGCGATCTAAACATGTGAGTCCCCTGTCTAGATGTACGGCAAGTAAAAGATCTTCAAGCCTCTGATCAAAATTATTTTGGTCCTTTCGCGCCAAAATTTTGAAAATTGCGATGCTAACAATCCTGATTGTTGAAGAGAGTCATTCAGTTAAAAAAATATTGTAATTCTGATCGAACAATTAGTTTATCGTTCTCAGCTATATTTTTACCGACTTTACGTAGTTAGTTTTCTTTCGTACGAATTTTGTATGGAGACGGGCTAACACTGAACTCGTAAATTAGAGGTCCAGGATTTGTTTTGACGTTTCTTCCGAAGGAGGTTATCTTCTTTGCGGCTAAGCTGTTCCTCCTACCAATTGGCCTCTATTACACTATCTCTTCCTTTAAAGAGCCAAAAATTCGCTTCCCAATTGGTGCCAGTTGATATCCTCTTCCTCAGACAACTTCTTTGGTTTCTCGCCCAAGGTTTGTCCTATAATGGAATCCTGCCAATAGATACTGCTGGAATAGTGTTAACGTACTTGCTCCTGGATTTCAAAATTTTGCAAGTGTTAAAACACGGCAGCTAGGATGAATTTTCAGGGCATAAAAATCCTCAGACTAGGTTCCTTCGGAAGCGAACTAAATAATTTGGTTCTCTTTCTAGATTTACGGCACTCAAAAGAACATCAAGCTTTAAAAACGAGTCTTTTGAGCATTGATTATCAATAAATCCACGCAAACAATAACGCAAAACGGATAATACATCAACAGTCAGCACAGCTTTCTTACCATATATACAACGGGTCACAGATCGGATCGGCAAAGTACTAAAAAAGCACAATATTAGAACAATTTATAGACCTACAAGAAAAATAGAAAACTGCCTTCGCTCATCAAAGGATCCTCGACCACCACTCTCCACCTGCGGTGTATACCGGCTTCCGTGTTCTTGTGGAAGATCTTACATAGGAACCACAAAATGAAGCATAACCACCCGTTTGACTGAACATAAAAGAAACTGCAGACTAGGAAAAATAGAAAAATCGGCCGTAGCAGAACACGTTATTACTGAAAACGGACATCAGATTCTCTACGATGAAACACAAGTTTTAGCTACAACACCATATAATTTCCCAAGATTATACAGAGAGGCCATAGAAATTTATAAACACAAGGAAAATTTCAATAGAAAAGACGAAGGAATAAAAATAGCCAAAGCCTGGTATCACACATTAGACAATAGACAGTCAAAACCTACTAATAACAAGGAGAGAGTTCCGAACCAATCAGAAGCCAGTATGATTACGTCGATCCAAACATCTCCGACTCACGTGACGTCAGCACTAGTATAAATAAGAGCGTCCAGCTTTCTGCTGTTCATCACAGCCAGCCCCATTCTTCGTCTTGGTTCCCTATTGAGCTGACAGCGTATTGATTTTCTACTAAACTCCAGTGACGTCATTGAAAACAACAGCACAGCGTACATCGTTCAACGACGCTACAGCAGTGCCCTCTGTTTCTCACGGCCTTCTGGACTACTAGTAAACATCAAAACACTTTCCTTCCAGCGTTTCAGCGCTGATTCTTCATTTTTTCTTCTGTGCTAGTGAAACATATAAATAAATAGTGTCGTTTAGTGTTCTGTGAAAACCGGGTGAGGCTCTGGTAGCCAATACCCCTCTGAGCATACGCTCAGTGAGTACTCAGTGCGAGTGTTATCAGGTGTGGTTTAGCCACTGCATTAATAACTCTTCTACAAACTGTGAGTATTAGTGTTAAGCCCATATCTATTTGGTGTAAGTGTTCAGTGTCTAGTGCATTAAAATAAGCCATTGGACTAAGTCATGGCGAGTCCAAACACCATGGCGACCAGCTGTGAAACCAGTGATATGGAAGTGGTGGAAGAGGTGCGGGACTACAGTCCGCTCTCCGTCATAAAATATAGCTGATGGAGGAGGCGGAGCTCGACTCCTTCTAATTCTTTTTAATATCTACCACGGAGGAGTTTTAGCATCTGTGAAACGCTGAAGGGAAGAATCCCATTCAGCATTTCGCATTTCTTCTAATCGGTTTCGCAGCAAATGAGCATAGCGATTGTAAAGTTGTTTGTGTTGGGGTGCGCCAAAAGTACGGTATAATCTGAGATATCGTTTCTTCTCAGTTAAATAATTTTGGAGTGTAGGATCGTATGGTTTTGTATGTGCATTTTTGTTTGTTTGTGTTGTAGATAGTGTAATGGCCGTTTGTATACTAGCCTGTAAACTAAGGACAGCGTGTTCTATTTGTTCTGTTGATTGGACAGAGAGTGTCGGCTTAACCCATTGGTTAAGCATGTGTGTGTAACTCTGCCAATCAGTGTGATCATAATACATGTTTGGGGGCGAGGACAACAAAAATGTGGGACTGATTTTAAAGAGTATAGGACTGTGATCTGAGTTAAGTACGTCTGTAATTGTGGTGACGTGTGGAGAGATAGGTACATTCTTCGAGAGAACTATATCCAGTATATCTGATCGAAAGCCAACATGTGTGTTTCTAAAGTATGGAGCGGAAATTTCTATGTTATGATGCTGACAAAAATTTTGGAGTATCACACCAGATCCATTTTGGGTACGACAATTCCAAAGAAGATGTTTACTATTGAAGTCTCCCGCTAACAAGTAGTTAGGGGAGACGGAAGTGAGAGCGTTTAGGTCTTACCTCGTTAGGAGTCTGGTCGGTGATTTGTAAATAGAAACTATATAAATTGATTCGCGGGCTGAAATTGGAAAGAAGATGGCTGTTGCTTCAATAAATTGAAGCCTGGGTGTAGGGGCCACTCTGTGGCCAATACTTACTTACTTACTCACTGGCACTATCGAACCCGTAGGTTCATGGCCGCACGGACATAAGCTCTCCATACATCCCTATCCTGAGCTAATGCTTTCCAATCATTCCCTGTATAATCTACTTCCCTCAAATCATACTTAATGTTGTTCTCCCACCTCATTCTTGGTCTACCAACTGGGCGTTTTCCTTCTGGCTTTCCTGCAAGAAGTTTCCATGCACGTCTTTCATTCCCCATACGCGCAACATGTCCCGCCCATCGCAGTCTACGGGACTTAACTGTTCTTATTATATCTGGCTTCCTATAAAGACCATGTAGTTCATTGTTATGTAGTCTTCTCCATTCACCTGTCTGTTCATCTCTCTTTGGTCCAAAAATTTTCCTAAGAACTTTATTCTCAAATACTCGTAATCTCCTTTCCTCCTTTAAAGTAAGAGTCCATGTTTCGCACCCATATAATATAACTGGTAGAATAATAGTTTTATATATTTTCAGCTTAACATTTTTTGAAAGGAGTTGGGACATCAAAAGTCTCTTCAATGCATAATAGCACGCATTTCCAGAATTGAGCCTATGTTTAATTTCTTTGTGCATCTCATTCCTATTTGTGATTATTGTTCCTAGGTATTTGAATTCAGCCAATTCCTCAAAATTTCCCTCATTTGTCCTTAGCTGTCCATGTGGCCAATGGTTTGTTTAATACAAATTGCTGTACCTCCAAGGGGACCATTCAATCGGTCATTCCTATATATACAATAATTCGGAATTTTGAATTTGTTACCTGGTTTCAAAAAGGTTTCATTCAGAAGAAGAATGTCAATATCTCTCTCTTGTATAAAAGTAATAAGCTCTCGAATCTGTTTAAGTACACCATTGGCATTAAAAGCCGCAACATTGAGATAGCTTCCGGTATGGAACCTACACATATTCACCGAAACACATATTTACTAGATTTGTCATGAACGCAAACTTCTCCATTGGAGATTGTAATTGAGCTAATAATGGCTCTAAGTTATTGAGAAGTTCGCGTCCCTGACTTGATAGATGGAGTTGAGATGCTTGTCTATTCGAGCTTTTAGCAGTGCTTTGTGATTGAAAATTTGGCTGGCCAATTGCTTGGCTGAAGGAAATATTTGGATTGATTGGTTTTGAAGAAAAAGTTCTGCGTTGAATGTTTTGCTGTTTTGAATTTGAATTATTTGAATTATTTTCTGTATGTTTCAGAAAGGCAGCTTTTGCTGCAACGTATGATGGACATTTTCTGTATGAGGCAGGGTGACCTGACGCTCCACAATTTGCACATTTTAGTTTCGATTTGTCGGTCAAAGCTTCTTGCTTGACAGGGCATTTACTGTGATTATGGGGTTCTGCGCAAACTACGCACTTGGGCGTCAGGCTACACCCTGCAAATGTATGATTAAAACGTTGACAGTTGAAGCACTGCTTTAGCCCTGATCGGGGTCTATAAGGCTCCACTGCTACAATCATATAGTTGAGTTTTGTGAGGTTGAATATTTCTCGACCGGAATCATTATTGTCGAGTTCCAATATAAAGATAGGAAATGGTACCAGTTTTTCGTTTTCTTTCTTTGAAATTTGTTTTACTGTCTTGATAGGCTATTTAAGAGATTTGAAGCACTTCGATCACTTTGAAGCACGTTTGATGTACTGGCTGGAAGTCGTTTTAATACCACCCTCAGTGGCAGATCTTGCTTCATTATGTGGATGTAGTGCCGTTTACCTACAGCAGAAAAATATTCTTTGAGTAACTTATGATCTGCCACTGAGGTGGCGTAGTATCGCAGACCTTCTGGCGTGGTAACTACTTTGAGATCTCCACTAAGTTTAGAAGTGATTTCTTTATTCATTTCGAAGGCATCAGCTTGCCCAATAACTGTAATTGGGGGCGGTCTTGGTTCTTTTTTAGGTGGTAGCACACCAGTGGGCTCCGAATTTATTGTAGCAGTAGGAGCCCTAGCCTCTTTTGATGGACCAGCTTGAGATGCGGGACGTTTCTCAGTTTCATTCATATTAGCCAATATGGAATAAGGGTTTGAAACTGACACTTCCTGTGAATATGACACGGTTGGTACCTTTTTACTGGAATTTGATTGTTTCCTCATTTTCTTTTCTGGTGTTTCATATTGGTTTTCATTTCGTTTTTTATGTTCACTTGATGACTCTGTGCGTTCTTCACCATATGTTAGGAAACAAGTGGTTTGAACGTCCATAGCCATCTTCTGTACAGCATTTAGAATCTTTTCTAGATATTGAGTTTTGTCATTAGATTTTCTTTTAGTTGACTTAATGCATCATAGTAATTCCGCGTCATATCCAAGGCTGTGTCAGACCGCTCGAACTCTGGGTATGTTTGCAAATAACTTGAAATGATCCAGAAAGTGCCTTGAATTTTATTTGCAACTGTGGAAAATTTGGAATCTGGTTTGAAATTTTGTTTCTCTATATACGCTTCAAATTGATTTGAAGCTATTTCCCAGATTTCAAGGGGACTGTAGTCCCGCACCTCTTCCACCACTTCCATATGACTGGTTTCACAGCTGGTCGCCATGGTGGTTGGACTCGCCAAGACTTAGTCCAATGGCTTGTTTTAATGCACTAGACACTGAACACTTACACCAAATAGATATGGGCTTAACACTAATACTCACAGTTTGTAGAAGAGTTATTAATGCAGTGGCTAAACCACACCTGATAACACTCGCACTGAGCACTCACTGAGCGTATGCTCAGAGGGGTATTGGCTACCAGAGGCTCACCCGGTTTTCACAGAACACTAAACGACACTATTTATTTATATGTTTCACTAGCACAGAAGAAAAAATGAAGAATCAGCGCTGAAACGCTGGAAGGAAAGTGTTTTGATGTTTACTAGTAGTCCAGAAGGCCGTGAGAAACAGAGGGCACTGCTGTAGCGTCGTTGAACGATGTACGCTGTGCTGTTGTTTTCAATGACGTCACTGGAGTTTAGTAGAAAATCAATACGCTGTCAGCTCAATAGGGAACCAAGACGAAGAATGGGGCTGGCTGTGATGAACAGCAGAAAGCTGGACGCTCTTATTTATACTAGTGCTGACGTCACGTGAGTCGGAGATGTTTGGATCGACGTAATCATACTGGCTTCTGATTGGTTCGGAACTCTCTCCTTGTTATTAGTAGGTTTTGACTGTCTATTGTCTAATGTGTGATACCAGGCTTTGGCTATTTTTATTCCTTCGTCTTTTCTATTGAAATTTTCCTTGTGTTTATAAATTTCTATGGCCTCTCTGTATAATCTTGGGAAATTATATGGTGTTGTAGCTAAAACTTGTGTTTCATCGTAGAGAATCTGATGTCCGTTTTCAGTAATAACGTGTTCTGCTACGGCCGATTTTTCTATTTTTCCTAGTCTGCAGTTTCTTTTATGTTCAGTCAAACGGGTGGTTATGCTTCATTTTGTGGTTCCTATGTAAGATCTTCCACAAGAACACGGAAGCCGGTATACACCGCAGGTGGAGAGTGGTGGTCGAGGATCCTTTGATGAGCGAAGGCAGTTTTCTATTTTTCTTGTAGGTCTATAAATTGTTCTAATATTGTGCTTTTTTAGTACTTTGCCGATCCGATCTGTGACCCGTTGTATATATGGTAAGAAAGCTGTGCTGACTGTTGATGTATTATCCGTTTTGCGTTATTGTTTGCGTGGATTTATTGATAATCAATGCTCAAAAGACTCGTTTTTTAAAGCTTGATGTTCTTTTGAGTGCCGTAAATCTAGAAAGAGAACCAAATTATTTAGTTCGCTTCCGAAGGAACCTAGTCTGAGGATTTTTATGCCCTGAAAATTCATCCTAGCTGCCGTGTTTTAACACTTGCATTTTGAAATCCAGGAGCAAGTACGTTAACACTATTCCAGCAGTATCTATTGGCAGGATTCCATTATAGGACAAACCTTGGGCGAGAAACCAAAGAAGTTGTCTGAGGAAGAGGATATCAACTGGCACCAATTGGGAAGCGAATTTTTGGCTCTTTAAAGGAAGAGATAGTGTAATAGAGGCCAATTGGTAGGAGGAACAGCTTAGCCGCAAATAAGATAACCTCCTTCGGAAGAAACGTCAAAACAAATCCTGGACCTCTAATTTACGAGTTCAGTGTTAGCCCGTCTCCATACAAAATTCGTACGAAAGAAAACGAACTACGTAAAGTCGGTAAAAATATAGCTGAGAACGATAAACTAATTGTTCGATCAGAATTACAATATTTTTTTAACTGAACGACTCTCTTCAACAATCAGGATTGTTAGCATCGCAATTCAAAATTTTGGCGCGAAAGGACCAAAATAATTTTGATCAGAGGCTTGAAGATCTTTTACTTGCCGTACATCTAGACAGGGGACTCACATGTTTAGATCGCTTCCAAATGAACACATAATGTGGACTTGTACACGCTGAAAAATTCACAGAACCCACCTGGGTTTGATGTCATGAAGTTTGTCAACAGAGACAAGTGTGATTACAACTAGTGCACCAAGATCGACTAGAGCACCTAAGAAGAAGAAGAAAAATAAGAAGAATAAAATAAATATTTCCTCCAATTTATTTGATGCCAATGCTAATTTATCTAAAACTACAACTTAATGACACTTTTAGTAGATGTAAGTGCTTATATATATATATATATATATATATATATATATATATATATATGACATAAGAAAAATAAATGCCTGGGCGGGATATGAACCCGGACGTCTGAATTGAAACTTCAGCGTGCTATCCATTACACCAACGGGAAAATCTAAGACAAACATTTACTTCTCTTAAATATATATTCTCCATTATTACGAGATGTAGTGAGAACTCGATCTTCACTGCCACCTGGTAGCTAGCTACTATAACATGTAAGCAAATTATAGAGAATATTTTTACTTTATAGCAGTGACGCTTTATTCATGTTATAATTGAATTTTTGACACTGAGCAATGCAAGCTTAATATGACATGATAAGGAAAATAAATGTGTGGACGGGATTTGAACCCGAACGTCTGAATTGGTATTTCAGCGTGCCATCCATTACACTACCGGGCAAATCCAATAGAAACATTAGTTCTCACTACATCTCGTAATAATGGAGAATATATATTTAAGACAAATAAATGTTTGTATTTGATTTGACCGGTGGTGTAATGGATAAGACGCTGAAGTGCCAATTCATAGGTCCGGGTTCAAATCCCGTCCAGGCATTTATTTTTCTTATGTCATATTAAGCTTGCATCGCTCAATGTCAAAAATATGAATACAACATTATATATATATATGAATCTACAACAATACACGGGTGTGGTATGGAACTGTTCCTACCACGTTCAATTAGGCCTAATATTTTATTTTAAAACATTGATACAAGTTTTGTATAAAATACACCTTGTTGCACAGCGTAACAGTAATGATGATGTAATGTTAAGATGCAACGCTACTTAACGTGGGATTGATTAATAATATAAATGAAATTGTTAAAATATTAATATTGGAAAGAATGAATTCAATACTCTTTCATCTGTCGGTTTATAGATGTGAGATCAGTAAATAAACCTAGAGAGTACGTACGTCTCCTCTATCACGTAAATGTATCATCGATTAACATCTTCATAATATGATATTACATCATATATATAGTACAATATATAGGCTCGCCTCTCACCGTTGGAGTCTCGAGATAGTTTCTTGGTCATTTCATATGGGTTCCGTAGTGGATGAAACAGATTCTGGATAGGGTTTTATTTGGGATTTCTCGAGTTTTCCTCCGCAAAAAACTGAAAGTCCACCATTTCTTTACACTCATCTCATTCATCTGCCCCTGTGATGATGCAAAAGGCGTTGTCGGTCTGCATCCTTGTCATTCACAGATCTTCAATATAACGATCTTCATCGCATCTCATCCCTCATCCAGACCCTGAGTCGGACACGAGATGAGGAGGTTTATAAATAGATAAATATACATGTAAAAGGTAACTCATTGAATATTATAACAAATTAGAATTATAATTACAAATATTATGATTCACATATTTGCAGATAATTCGTTATTCTGTTCTTGTCTTGATGTTAATAGCTATGTTACTTCTGGTCTTGAAAAACAGAAATCCCCCACCACTATCAAGGTCATTCAATCTCAACGGAGCCAAATGTTTGGTAATTATGCAGAAATGTCGCATGTATGACATAAGAATCCATTCATTTGAACTATGTAGTGAACGATATTTAACATTCATTGTAACGAACCATTGCCACTTTTTTGTTGTTGTTTTAGTCATTTTAAACATGGCGCGATGAGGTTTAGTATATTTCAGTTTTACTCTTTGCGGTTTGCTGAGGAATGTGGGAGTTAAGGCGGACGAAGACCCCTTTGATATAGGTTTTCAAAATACAAAACCTATCCAAATGTTGAACCGTGTAAATCATATTAGGCCTTTATTAGATATAAGTTCACACACATCGTCTCACTTCCTGTGAACAAATAGTAATATTTAAGTTATATATCACATTTAAACACGTCTCTCTTGAATAAAAAAGCTAACGAAAATAAATTCACATTAACCTTAGTCCTTTTTGTCTAGCGTTGGTTTATTAGTAAGATACATATTTGTGTTAAGTTTTTAATATTACACAAATCATTCAAATAGTATGACTATTTCTTTATATTAACAAACATTGGTCGAAAAAAAAGAAATAACTCGCAATAAAATCACATTAATCCGTTTTAACATTGGTTATTAGGTCACACATCACTTAGATTTTTATATTGATTCAATTAGAAGATAAACTTTAAAAATTGCTCTCTCTCCTTCATAATTACAAAATATGAATGTTGAGGACAAACAATGGGAATGACGTACAAGTTACGTCACGAATGTATATATGTTTGTTTTACTTTTTTTTGTTGCTATTTTATGTTTAATCATTTTTCAATACTAGGAATAATTTATATGTCGTGAAAAAATTGAAATTTATTTTTAATTTTCCAATAACACAACCGTAATATAAGGCTAACGGGAATATTAGATTTTGAACTTGGCTAATTAGCCAAGACCTATAAGGAGTGGTTCTATAGATCAGAAGTCCAAGATTCAAATCTCGCTGAAAACCATTCTCACGACTCATTATTCTGAGTTTGAATGTGCGTCTCAACCAATTGAGTACCATGCATACGTTCTAAGTGTAAAGCCATGGGAAGTGCTGACAATCCGGCTGATATCTTGCACCAAATGTCTAGAAAGGTGTGAGTTTTAACTACTCTCCCAAGGGCTTCCTAAGGACTGCAGTGGGATAAATAACACGACTTACAGCAACTAGCCGTGATATAAATTGGGATTATGAGTATTTCATCTAATAAACCTCGATAAGAGTGTGTGCCTTTACATACTAGCTTTTTTCGTTAGATTTCATTGTGTTTTTTTGTAAACTTCATTGTTTTTTTAACTTGTACATTAAATTAACCCAATCGATGATAACGATCAAGGGAAACAAAACAACTTAAAATGTATAAATTTTGAAGTCTGGGAACAAATAAACGCCTGCAATAAATTTAAAAATATAGAATTATAAAAAAATTGATAAAATGTATATTTCAAACAATATATAACCTAGAGTTTATAAAAAAAATAAGCAATGGTCGGAAGAGAGTTGTTGGTGCGGAAATGTTTATTTATTATTTATTTATTTATTTACTTAGCCTGGTGGAGTTAAGGCCATGTGGCCTTCTCTTCCACTCACCAGGACAAACACATGTTACATATAAATACAATAATAGTCCAACCAAACAAATTGAATAATAATGAGAGTAATGTCTAATAATGCAATGAAATTAAATACAATTACAATTACGTTAATGTTAGAATGAATACAGAAAGGAATAACAGCTCGAATATATACATAAAAAGAAAAGAAAGAAAAAATACAAAGAAAGTAATAAACTACAATGAACTGATCTATGCTTTTTATACAATGCATTAGGTAAATATATTAACGAATCTTAAATCTCTTCTTTTTCTTCTTCCTTCCAAGTATGAGGCCAAGGCCAGTTACGATCTTATAGAAACATTTCCCTCCAGCGTTTCATACCCTCTTGGTATATAATTATAAACAGCTTTGGGGATCCTATTTGAACTCATTCTTTCAAGATGGTGTTTCCAATTTAGTTGGTACTGTTTAATATATTCCAAATTGGCGTAGTCTTCAATTCTTTTAAGATATCGGTGTTCCTTTCCGATCCCATCTGGTGAAACCCCGCTGTTCTGCGCATGAATTCATTTCACAAGCCGTCATTCTGCTTTCGTGTTGTCTTTTTAGTGTCCATGCTTCACTACCATAGGTCAACACTGGTCTAGCCAAAGTGTGATATAAACGTAATCTGGTGTTTTTTTGTACAAGGGATGGTTTCATAACTTGATTAATAATTCCTAAATTTTATTATAACTAGTAATTTTTTCAGGGATATCCTTTTCATCCCAGATAGAGAGATAATATCCAATATATTTAAATTGATTAAATCTCTCTAAAATTTTATTCTGGAGACAGATTTGACTTTCTATGGGGTCCTTCCCATGAAATGCCATAATTTTAGTTTTGTTAATTGATATTTCCATATTAAATTTCGCACCTATTTTTTGTAAATTATAAATTGATCGTTACAAATCATTTTCGGAAAGTGCTAGAAGAGCTAAATCTTCTGCAAAAAGAATAGCATCTTAAATCTTAAATCTATTTTACTAAATAATGAAAAAACGTATTATTAATTTTTAAAAGTAGTACAGTGGGTTTTTCTGTTAGTAATTTTATTTTCAATTTGTTTCTGAAATATGGTGAGGTATGGCAGTCTCTGACATAGGATGGAAGGGGATTCCATGTTCTAGCAAGATAAATTGTAAAAGATTTCGAATAATAGGTAGTGTGATGAGGAGGGATATAAAGGACACTGCGCTCAGGGGATCGGGTATTTAATTTATGTGCATCAGAGAGTCTAGTGAAGCGGTGTGATAAATAATAAGGTAATGATGTGTGTAATATGTTATAGAGATGGCATAGGGAATGGATGGTTCTACGATCTTGAAGACGAAGCCATGACAATTGTTCCAGAGATGGTGTAATGTGATCAAATCTACGTATACCACAAATAAAACGTATGCAAGAATTATAAACACGTTGAAGTCTTTGGGTAAGAACAGTATTTAGGTCAGTATCACAATAATCAAAATGGGGCATTGCAAATGTTTCTACTAACATTTTCCGTAGAGCAAACGGTAAACAATTTCTTATACGATGTAATGAGTGTATTATTGAGAAGATAGTTTTGCAAATGTTATTTATTTCTTTATTCCAAATTAAATGTTTATCCGATAATACTCCTAGATTTTTTACTGTCTCACTATAAGGGATCTGAACCCCATTAAGTGACACATGTAATACTGTATTTGTGTTAATTGAGGACAATAGTCTCTGATGGCCCATAATGATTGCTTGTGTCTTTCTAGGATTTAATTGAAGTCCATATTTCTCTGTCCACGCCGTTAGCCAGTCAAGGTCCTCATTAATTTTGGTTACCGCGTCATTTAAAGAATATTTGTCTGAGTGAAAGTAGATGTGCATGTCGTCCGCAAATAAATGATGTTTGCAATGTTTTAGGGAGTCAGATATGTCATTTATATAGATTGAAGAAAGCAAAGGACCGAGCACCGAGCCATGTGGAACTCCAGCTTTACGGTAGGTCCAAGAAGAGCGTAATATAGCATGTCCTACAACATATTGCTGGCGCTCACGAAGGTAGGAGTTGAACCATTGCGTGACACTGTCAGAAAGTGAGAGGTTTTTTAGTTTAAGCAACAATAAGTCCAAGTCTACCGTGTCAAATGCTTTACAAAAGTCAAGTAGTGTAAGAATATCAGATGCTTCGCGTATGTCTTCACATATATTTAGTAGAGCAGTATTTGTATTGTGTCCTGTCCTGAAGCCTGATTGGTATTGATCTAAAAGGTCGTGTTCAGTTAGGTAGTCAGTCACTTGTTTATGGACTAATCGTTCCAAAGCTTTTGAAAGGGTAGGTAAAATACTAATGGGTCGAAAATCGTTAGGAGTTAAGGGAGTTTTTACTTTCGGGAGTGGGCGTACAATTGCTTGCTTCCATAATGTGGGATATATAGAGGTTTGTAGTGAGGAGTTGAAAACATGAGTTATGGTAGGTAGTATAACGTCGATTATTTTGTTAAGTAGAGTGATATTTATACGGTCAGTACCTTCTGCTTTTGTTTTTATTCGTTTGAGAGCCTTCTTTATGTCATTTTCTGTAAGATATGAAAAATGGAAATGTTCTCTGTCTGGTGGATTTGTCAACAGTAGTTCACGTATTGTCTGCGTTTTGTCTTTAGGAGTAAAGAATGTGCTTGTAAAATGGTTATTGAATGTGTCCAGGGAAACAGGTAGTTTTTCTACCTGTGTGTCTTTCCGATTCAAATAACGATAATGTTGAAAGTGAAAAATACTGCGTCTGAGATATTACACCTTGTCGCAGAGCTCCCGAACATGCTCTGGTTCGAGTTGCTATTCGAAAAAAAAATACTGACTGAATGTCAGCTAGTGTAGAACCGTGTCCATGTAGAATTGTTAGGAATATACCGATATATACCGTGTATAACGTTTTGGGAATCCGACGGTTGACCACTTATCACACATAGCTATAACGTCTACCTCTCTGTTATACCAAGTGTCTTGCACACTTATCGCTCCATGAGTTTAATTTAGTTTAAAGAAACGAAGGGCTAAATTTTAAAGCATAATAAGAAAATGTTATCTGAACTAAGATAAAGTAGAATACTTGTAAGTTTAGAGTTAAGTTTGTTACGTTATTAAATGAGCTAGCTGTGAAAGCCTTTTAAAGGATGAGACTATGGTATTTGAAAACGTATTTATATTTACCTGATAGAAAAAAGTTTGTCATTTATCTCTCTAAAATGCTTAGCAGTATAAACGTACAGAAAAAACAGTTTTGAATTCGATTTGTGAAATATTTACATTTTATTAATTTAAAATATTTTTCAATTTCACATTAAGTGGCGTTGCTTGGTACGTACTCGTAAGTTATTGCATAATTTTTATTATTGAACAAGGCGCATTTTATACAAATGTTTTATGAAAGTTATCTTCTTTGTAAATTATTAGGACCAAAATGTTCCGCGAACATCATCTGGCCATCATTATCATACTCGCCATGTTTAGTATGAATGTGTGTGTAAATGGTATGTTTCGTCGTAATGTTGTGTTGTCTTGGAGGAGGCCCTGGTATTGAGCTGATCACTCATTTAAGGAAGCCCACCATGTCCTTTTGTGGTTAAAAAAGAGTGTGTGTGATCCATTGTTGAAATCCTTCTCCGGACATATGGTGCGTCTGAAATGCCCGGTGACGTGCTATACGTGAACGTACAAAGTGAGAGGTTAAACTACGCTAATGGAATGGGTGTATATATGTTAACTATACGTCCACCGCTGTGATCTCGAGGTAGTGTGCTGTCTTATCACGCAGCGGGCCCGGCTTCGATTCCCGGTCGGGACAGATTCCTGGGTGAGGCTTTTTTGGGGTTTTTCCTCATCTGTAAGACATATGTCAGGAAGCGTAGGGCACAACGGTCCCCGAAAATCATCCGGCCATGATCATCATCCTTATCATTATCATCCTACACCGGTGTGGAAGTCAGTTGGATGCGACCACACCTATAATTCCCTAGTAAAGCTGCATAGCGAAGCACGAAATTGCTATGATTGCAGCGAAAGACCTGCCCTCGGGCAGAATTATTCTGGATGGATTAACTATACGTAGCGGAAAAGCCCAATATCGAATAAAACAACAAATTACATTTAGTTCTCTCGTGGAATCCCTTGTCCCCCCGCTTGCTGGACAAATAAAGTTTGGACGAGAACCAAACAATGAAGCAATAATTAATCATACGGAGGTTAAGTTCGATTGCGGATGAGGTCAGGATTTTTACCACATGAGCAACAATTGTGGTAGGATCATGTCGCTGGGTTCTACTCAGCCTCTAAAATCAATGAGTTCCAGGTATATTTTCTTGACTAAAAATGTGCATCCCGCAGTGCTGAAAATTCGGGAGATAAATAGTCTCCAATTGTCTAAAGAGGTGTCAGCAATAATCTACTCATTGTTCAATAGCTCTGTGAGACGTGTAATAGGACCGCCTTACACTTATACAAACATATAACTTGATAACATCAAAAAGCTCGTTAATGCCTTACTCACTTCTTTCAACACGTTTCCTGATGTTTTATGAATTTTGTTGTGTTAACTTTTACATTAAACTAAACCTAAAACATTATGTTGATCTACCGAAATAACTAACTTATGTAGTGTATAATATTGTAGTCTGAGTGTCATGTATTAAGTTGCAAAACGTAGAGAATTATTATAGCAGAAAAATTAATAAGTACGATATTGTAAGTATGTACGTAACCTGGAGTTAATGAACAAAGCAAGCAATAGACTTAAGAAAATCATTAATGCGAAGATTTGCATATAATAATTAATACAAGAATCGAAAAATCCAACGACCTAAGTATCATTTCTTGGCACCGGTCCACAAAACTTCAACTACGTATGGAGATGGAATTTTCTCACGGACTGTTGGTCAGTTGGAGATCGGTGTCCTTTGTGAAACGGCCAGTGGGTAGACCAAGAATGAGGTGAGAGAATAACATCCATGATTTGATGGAAGTAGTTTATACGGTGGATCAGTGGAAGATATTAGCTCAGTAGAGGATATATGGAGAGACCATAAAACTACGAGTTTGGCCGAGCCAGTGAGTTAGTTATATAGTTAGCAGATCGGTGTCCACCCAGGACCGCGATGAATTTGTGCAGCTCTAATAAATAGCGACTATAAGAATGAGGAGACATCCTGACCACACACCAACCATATACTGTTTACATTATCGTCTGTGGCCTGTAGTGGGATCACTTTACACACTTTTACCTACCTCTATAAAATGACACAATATGTCAGCCAATTAATAGATCAATTGTCTTGCAAGCCTCTGGCGGCATGAAGTTCTGTTTATTTTAAAGAACGCAGATGTATATTTTAAAAACAGAATGAAAGAAATTATTATCCATAAGAATGAAAAACAGGATATTTGCAATTTTAGAATACATTTGTTTTGATTTTCAGTTAGTTATCTTTCAAATGCATATGCATAGTATGACGTGATATATTAATACACATTTGAGGGTACAGGGAAAGTACCAGGTTGGTCACTTTATTGTCGAAATAGAGTATTAGATTCTCAATGGAAAGTAATATATTTTAGGAGTCCGAAATATTAAAAGAATCTGTTTAATCATGGGTTTATTTGCCTCCAAATTAGGCACATATTTTAAAAAGTAGGTAAGTTGTACAATTGAGGAAGTTAGAAGCAAAAGCACAAGTTGTACAGTATTGAGAAAACAGTTTTAAAGTTGAAGTTGTACAAGAAAATGACAGGTAAGTCAAAATGATAACTGCGGGTGATGCGTGTTTTCCCCCAGATAACGCGAAAAAGACATTAATATTTTTACACACTCCATTTTCAAGAGAAAAAAATCACTTACATCCCTTTGTTTCTGACCGCCTCAATTAAAAGGCAATTTTTTAGTGACGGAAACGTGACTTTCATGGATTTTACCTTGTACCGTTCACTTAAAGACGATAACTGTGGTATTGAATGTTTACCTGATAGAGGAAGCTTTGTGTATATATTTCCACGGTGTATACTGATAGATGATTCAGTCTGTGAAATATTAATATATTTTAAAATTTAATTTGAAAAAATAATTGTCATTTTAAGATATTTAGTGACGTTGCCTCGTTACGATACAGTTATTACGTCAACATTAGCAACAAAGGACATCTTTACAATCATTTTTTACACGATAGTGCGTTCTGTCGGACAAACAAGACTGGCGACCGCGATTGAAAGTTGAGTTTCCTAAATTTCTGCTTTGACATCCTATAAATAACTAAATAACTGTACTGTAATATTACAAATTACTTACCTAGGGCGGGAAGTAAAACCACTGCCGTTATTATATACTTCGTACAATGTATATACAAAACATATATCCAAAAGGTAGTGTGAATATACATTATACGAAACAAATCACTGCATTTTAAATGAACTGAACTTTATTTGAAACAATAACAATCAATAAAATCATTATTGTCGCCATTTTATCCCTGATTGTTGTTACTGCCTACTGTAGTCTCAACTGAATTATTTTCGACATTTGATCAGACTGCTATCGCCAGTCAGTTCTTTATAATGAACGTAAATATTTCCAACAGAGATGTATTACTTTACAACGATTTCTAATTTTGAAAACACCATCGTGAAAAAAAAAATAGTACAACACACGTTTGTGAAGTGTTTAACAGAATCTCGGAAATTAAATCCTTTCTATCGCTCGCTTTTTAATAATTTCCTCACTTCTGTAAATCCACCTCACAACTTCGCATAGTTATAAACTTTTTTGAAATTTATATGTTTTTAATAAAAAAAATTATAGAACGTGGGGAAAAAGTTCACAAATCGTTTTAGATATCAAATTAAACAATATTCCTCGTGTTTAAATATTCTTAGCACGGTTTTATTTAATAAAAGTGATATTATGTTACAATTTCTGATAATATGGTATGCAGAATGTAATATGCATATGATTTGAGCTTTTTTGTATTTTCATTCTTCTTAGACGCTGTAAAAGCCTTTTAAAGGATGAGAACTATGGTATTTGAAAACGTATTTATATTTACCTGATAGAAAAAAGTTTGTCATTTATCTCTCTAAAATGCTTAGCAGTATAAACGTACAGAAAAAACAGTTTTGAATTCGATTTGTGAAATATTTACATTTTATTAATTTAAAATATTTTTCAATTTCACATTAAGTGGCGTTGCTTGGTAACGTACTCGTAAGTTATTGCATAATTTTTATTATTGAACAAGGCGCATTTTATACAAATGTTTTATGAAAGTTATCTTCTTTGTAAATTATTAGGACCAAAATGTTCCGCGAACATCATCTGGCCATCATTATCATACTCGCCATGTTTAGTATGAATGTGTGTGTAAATGGTATGTTTCGTCGTAATGTTGTGTTGTCTTGGAGGAGGCCCTGGTATTGAGCTGATCACTCATTTAAGGAAGCCCACCATGTCCTTTTGTGGTTAAAAAAGAGTGTGTGTGATCCATTGTTGAAATCCTTCTCCGGACATATGGTGCGTCTGAAATGCCCGGTGACGTGCTATACGTGAACGTACAAAGTGAGAGGTTAAACTACGCTAATGGAATGGGTGTATATATGTTAACTATACGTCCACCGCTGTGATCTCGAGGTAGTGTGCTGTCTTATCACGCAGCGGGCCCGGCTTCGATTCCCGGTCGGGACAGATTCCTGGGTGAGGCTTTTTTGGGGTTTTTCCTCATCTGTAAGACATATGTCAGGAAGCGTAGGGCACAACGGTCCCCGAAAATCATCCGGCCATGATCATCATCCTTATCATTATCATCCTACACCGGTGTGGAAGTCAGTTGGATGCGACCACACCTATAATTCCCTAGTAAAGCTGCATAGCGAAGCACGAAATTGCTATGATTGCAGCGAAAGACCTGCCCTCGGGCAGAATTATTCTGGATGGATTAACTATACGTAGCGGAAAAAAGCCCAATATCGAATAAAACAACAAATTACATTTAGTTCTCTCGTGGAATCCCTTGTCCCCCCGCTTGCTGGACAAATAAAGTTTGGACGAGAACCAAACAATGAAGCAATAATTAATCATACGGAGGTTAAGTTCGATTGCGGATGAGGTCAGGATTTTTACCACATGAGCAACAATTGTGGTAGGATCATGTCGCTGGGTTCTACTCAGCCTCTAAAATCAATGAGTTCCAGGTATATTTTCTTGACTAAAAATGTGCATCCCGCAGTGCTGAAAACTCGGGAGATAAATAGTCTCCAATTGTCTAAAGAGGCGTCAGCAATAATCTACTCATTGTTCAATAGCTCTCTGAGACGTGTAATAGGACCGCCTTACAATTATACAAACATATAACTTGATAACATCAAAAAGCTCGTTAATGCCTTACTCACTTCTTTCAACACGTTTCCTGATGTCTTATGAAATTTGTTGTGTTAACTTTTACATTAAACTAGACCTAAAACATTATGTTGATCTACCGAAATAACTAACTTATGTAGTGTATAATATTGTAGTCTGAATGTCATGTACTAACTTGCAAAAGATAGAGAATTATTAAAGCAGAAAAATTAATAAGTACGATATTCTAAGTATGTACGTAACCTGGATTTAATGAACAAAGCAAGCAATAGACGTAAGAAAATCATTAATGCGAAGATTTCCATATAATAATTAACACAGGAATCGAAAAATCCAACGACCTAATGTATCATTTCTTGGCACCGGTCCACAAAACTTCAAGTACCTATGGAGATGGAATTTTCTCACGGACTGTTGGTCAGTTGGAGATCGGTGTCCTTTGTGAAACGCCCAGTGGGTAGACCAAGAATGAGGTGAGAGAATAACATCCATGATTTGATGGAAGTAGTTTATACGGTGGATCAGTGGAAGATATTAGCTCAGTAGAGGATATATGGAGAGACCATAAAACTACGAGTTTGGCCGAGCCAGTGAGTTAGTTATATAGTTAGCAGATCGGTGTCCACCCAGGACCGCGATGAATTTGTGCAGCTCTAATAAATAGCGACTATAAGAATGAGGAGACATCCTGACCACACACCAACCATATACTGTTTACATTATCGTCTGTGGCCTGTAGTGGGATCACTTTACACACTTTTACCTACCTCTATAAAATGACACAATATGTCAGCCAATTAATAGATCAATTGTCTTGCAAGCCTCTGGCGGCATGAAGTTCTGTTTATTTTAAAGAACGCAGATGTATATTTTAAAAACAGAATGAAAGAAATTATTATCCATAAGAATGAAAAACAGGATATTTGCAATTTTAGAATACATTTGTTTTGATTTTCAATTAGTTATCTTTCAAATGCATATGCATAGTATCACGTGATATATTAATACACATTTGAGGGTACAGGGAAAGTACCAGGTTGGTCACTTTATTGTCGAAATAGAGTATTAGATTCTCAATGGAAAGTAATATATTTTAGGAGTCCGAAAGATTAAAAGAATCTGTTTAATCATGGGTTTATTTGCCTCCAAATTAGGCACATATTTAAAAAAGTAGGTAAGTTGTACAATTGAGGAAGTTAGAAGCAAAAGCACAAGTTTTGCAGTATTGAGAAAACAGTTTTAAAGTTGAAGTTGTACAAGAAAATGACAGGTAATTCAAAATGATAACTGCGGGTGATGCGTGTTTTCCCCCAGATAACGCGAAAAAGACATTAATATTTTTACACACTCCTTTTTTTCAAGAGAAAAAAAATCACTTACATCCCTTTGTTTCTGACCGCCTCAATTAAAAGGCAATTTTTTAGTGACGGAAACGTGACTTTCATGGATTTTACCTTGTACCGTTCACTTAAAGATGATAACTGTGGTATTGAATGTTTACCTGATAGAGGAAGCTTTGTGTATATATTTCCACGGTGTATACTGATAGATGATTCAGTCTGTGAAATATTAATATATTTTAAAATTTAATTTGAAAAAATAATTGTCATTTTAAGATATTTAGTGACGTTGCCTCGTTACGATACAGTTATTACGTCAACATTAGCAACAAAGGACATCTTTACAATCATTTTTTACACGATAGTGCGTTCTGTCGGACTTACAAGACTGGCGACCGCGATTGAAAGTTGAGTTTCCTAAATTTCTGCTTTGCCATCCTATAAATAACTAAATAACTGTACTGTAATATTACAAATTACTTACCTAGGGCGGGAAGTAAAACCACTGCCGTTATTATATACTTCGTACAATGTATATACAAAACATATATCCAAAAGGTAGTGTGAATATACATTATACGAAACAAATCACTGCATTTTAAATGAACTGAACTTTATTTGAAACAATAACAATCAATAAAATCATTCTTGTCGCCATTTTATCCCTGATTGTTGTTACTGCCTACTGTAGTCTCAACTGAATTATTTTCGACATTTGATCAGACTGCTATCGCCAGTCAGTTCTTTATAATGAACGTAAATATTTCCAACAGAGATGTATTACTTTACAACGATTTCTAATTTTGAAAACACCATCGTGAAAAAAAATAGTACAACACACGTTTGTGAAGTGTTTTACAGAATCTCGGAAATTAAATCCTTTCTATCGCTCGCTTTTTAATAATTTCCTCACTTCTGTAAATCCACCTCACAACCTCGCATAGTTATTTACTTTTTTGAAATTTATATGTTTTTAATAAAAAAAATTATAGAACGTGGGGAAAAAGTTCACAAATCGTTTTAGATATCAAATTAAACAATATTCCTCGTGTTTAAATATTCTTAGCACGGTTTTATTTAATAAAAGTGATATTATGTTACAATTTCTGATAATATGGTATGCAGAATGTAATATGCATATGATTTGAGCTTTTTTGTATTTTCATTCTTCTTAGACGCTGTAATCGAGCTTGCTAAACTGGAGCTTTTCATTCTCTCTTCTGGTTTTAAGTTCACGGGAACAAACCCTGGCGGCTTTTTGTGGATTTTTAGGACATAAAAGTCGTAAGTCGTAAGTTCCTTCAAAAAGGACTAGAAACCAGTCTCACGTATCTGGATTTATGGCACGTAAGATAATATCAAGCTTGTACGAAGTGTTCTCTGGGCAAAATTGTTGGTCCTTTCTTCCCTAGATAATAATGACGACACTAATTAGTTTAGATTTTAAAGAGTGTCGTTGATTATTAATTATGACATAACACCATTTGAACGTATTGGTTTGTTTAAACTTTTCTCCCGCATGAGAGTCGCCTTTTCTACGGCTAAAGTGTTCCTCCTACCCGTTGATCTCTCTTCCACTGTTTTCTAACGCTGAAAAGTCAAAATTTCCTTTCGACATTGATGCAATGTGACATTTTCTTCAGCATACCTTCTTTGTGTGGTTTCTCGCCAAGATTATCCTATCAAGGGCGAGTTAACAATAACTATATAACTATACAATTGCTAGTTTAGTTTCTGGCGACTTGAAAAACACAAATACATCCACCAGCATCGTCATGGAATTCCTATTTGGTTCAAATATTTCTGATGAACTAACTAACTCAATGACACTAACAAAATCATAAATTCTGAGCTAATGTTTTCCAACCATCCCCTCTCTAATCTACTTCCCTTAAATGATGTTGAATGATATTTTCCCAACTCATTCTTCTCTACCAACTGGGCGTTCTCCCTCTGGTTTTTTTAAAGTTTCCACGTGCCTCTTTCATTTCTAATTCGTGCCACATGCCCTGCCTATCGCAGTCTACCAGACTTAACTATTCTTATTATATCTGGTTTCCTATAACGATCATGTAGCTCAGGGTTATTAGCCTTCTCCATTCGCCTGTTTGCCTCTTTTTGGTCCAAAAGTATTCCTAAGAGCTTTACTCTGAAATACTCATAATCTTGTCTCTACTCTTAGAATAAGAGTCCATGTTTCACATCCATATAATTAACTGGAAGGACAACAGTTTACTATATTTTCAGTTTAACGATACTTGAGAGAAGTTGGGGCGATAATAGTCTCTACAACGCATAATAACATGCATTTGCAGAGTTGAGCCTATGTTTAATTTCCTTGTGCATCTCATTCCAACCTAATCTAAACTAAACTAAACTTACCGAACCGAACCTAACCGTAACTAACCTAACCTAACATACCCTAACCAAACCTAACCTAAGCTAGCCTTACAGAATCAAACAAGTGTGGCGTGAACATCCCAATCAAACACTAAAAAGCCAAACCAAACCTAATCAAACCTAACCGAACCTCACCAAACCAAGCTAGGGTGGCATGAACACCACAACCTAACCTAATGTAACCTAACCTGAGCAGACCTGATCTGACATGACCTGACCAGACTTCACCTGACCTGACCAGACCTCACCTGACCTGACCTAACCTAACCTAACCTAACCTAATCTAACCAATCTAGGGTGGCGTGACCACTCCAACAAAAAAAACCTGATCTAAGCGAACCGAACCTAACCTAACCTATCGTATACCTAACCTAAGCGAACCTGAACAAACATATCCTAACCTAACATAATCTAACCTAACCGAACCTAACCTAACCCATCCTAACTTAACTTGTGTTCTGAATGTAAACATTCAATTGTGGTAACCATCACTTCATCTTAATATTACCAAGTAAACTAACATGAATAACACCGTTCTGCAGTTTAAACTTATTTTTTTACTGATAAACTTTTGTTTATTAAATTCGAAAATGATCTCCATTTTCATCCATCACGTCAGGTTTTCAAAATTTTCATGAATAACTATAAATGGAATTATAGATTTGTGGAACGTAATAAAATTAATTTTAACAACAATTTTGTGTGAAAAACAAGGCCAGAATTTGTCACTAATTAAACATTACTTCCTAATAATAATAATAATAATAATAATAATAATAATAATAATAATATAATAATAATAATAATAATAATATGATAATAATGATAATGAATAATGATAATGAAATGATGATAATGATAATGATAATGATAATGATAATGATAATGATAATGATAATGATAATTAATAATTATAAGCACATTCACAACCTTACCTCAATATTGCATTTCAATTTTTCTCGTCTTTGACCTTCTCGCATGTTGTTCAGAGCAAACCCTTTTTAACATCCAGCCATAGTCACCCATCCTGTTACCACTTCACTTCCCTGGATACATCTTTTTCATATTTTGTTTTATAATCTTGTGAAATATTTCACTCTGTTTCTTCACTAAAAATATCCTAAATTATCAGGTAAATAATTTTGATAAAATGGAGGAAGTGAACTTTGACACTCGTGTTGCAAACCAATCTGTTTATAATTTTGTAGCATTACTTTCAATATGTTAACATAATTTGGGTCTATTTTATTTCCAAAGAAATTAAAAAAAACATTTCTGAAAGCATTCCAGGCATACTTCACTTCTCGACTCATGGTATTCTCGAACTGACTGTCCATCATCAGTTTTCGAATTTGTGGGCCAACGAATTACACCAGTTTAATATTTTCATTGGATAATGAAGGAAATGTAGCTAAAGGTTTAAATCACTCGCTGTCCTTATCTAGAATTTTTAAAATCGTCCAGTAAACCTAATTTCACATCGAGTGGTGGCAACAACACTTTTGAAGGATCAATCAGAGATTCACTACTTATGTTTTTTCGCCCGGTATTAAATTAGTCCTACGTGGCCACTGATCCCTTTCCCAGTGGTCTGACCTAGCTCTGCTATCCCATTCACATAACAAACAGGGGTATTTTGTGAAACCAGCTTGCAGAAGCAAGTACTAGTCTAATAAATGTTGAAATCTCCACAGACGAGCAATAGATGATTTTGGTAATGCAGTTTTTTATTGAAGTCGAGAAAGTAAGAGGAAGCTAAGATCTCTATATTGAAAACAGTAAACTCAAACAAAATAGGATACAACTCGGATTAATTAGCGTCAAATTCCAAATCCAGGCGCAATGGACGGACGAATCTTACACAGTGGTCTCTCCTTTTTTTATGT
>JASPKZ010010310.1:0-51843 GCA_030220185.1 Diploptera punctata | reverse complement strand
AACTGTAGTTATTTTAAAATATTTATATATTTAATGTAAACGGCGATGTTTGAAAACAAATGAGAAGCGATAGGTACGCTTCATCTGCTTCTTTTGTTTTTCACTGCAACAAGATCATACTATTTATCTCTATGCTATTTATTGCCAAAGGAACGCAATATTGTAAGAATACTCTCTAGAGGAAAAAAAATGAAACATACCAAACTGTATATTAATTCATTTCTGATGTCGTATGATGTAAATATGACAATTATATTTTTCTGGATTGTTGCCTGGGAAAAAATACATTTAAGAAAGTGCAAACAGTGGTTTCTTTTTTTGGTGGTGTAATAAATTGCTACAAATGTTTTTATATTAACTCCCGCATGCGGCATGTGTTGACATTCATGCACTATATATACAATCTGGTAGCCGTATTCCTTGTGGGCTCAGTCACTGCAAAATAATGGTCAGACCTGTTCAGAATATTAAAAAGGAGGAGCTTTCTTTAATATGGTAATTATAACACTGATAAATATTTCGTGAAACACGACTCTGATTGGTTGTAAAACAGAAATCATTGAAACGTGATTGGCCATTGAGTCCCATTTGTGGCATGAGTTAAATAGTCCTTGCAACCTTTGAAATGGTTAACTGACATGCCGCATCCTTTATGTGGAATTCATTTTGGCAACAAGCTTTCAATGTGTTTGAAACAATTACTTATTTATATAAATGTTGTTCCTAAGATTGAATATTCCTAATTAATTTCTTAAATTTTCTTTGTACTTTTATCCTTAACTGTAACCTTTTAACGGTCTAAAACTTAATTACTGCTGTTTCTATTTTCTTTTCGTCTGATTTAGTAATCTGTCCAATTTACTCACCCATATCTTAACATCTGTCATATTGCAATTTTTTTTAAATTTAAATTGTGTATCTTCTGTGTCTTAATTCTTAATGCCTTCTGTTGCCACAAAATTGTGTCTCTTAAGTTATTTTCTTTTATGATTTTTGGCCCGGATTCGATCCCCGGTTGGGACGAGTTTCCTGGGTGATGTTTTCGTTTTTTTTTCTCGCTTGTAAGACAAATATCAGGAAACTTTAAGGCCCAAACGATACCCGAACATCATCTGACCCTCATTATCATCATTAACATATTCATTAAGTATAGGATTAAGGCCTCTCCTGGCGCATCATTACCATCATCATCACCTATCATATAACATCGGGGTAGCGTAACTCCGCCTTCCAGTAGCCTCAACCTGAGAAGTGTGTTACAAAAACGCCACGCCAGGAGAAAATACCAGAATATAAATGACAGCGTGGTAGCATTGAACAAAAAAAGTTTTTAAATATTTGTATTCTTTAATTATATTTTTAAATATTGTGCAGTGATTTCATAATACGATATATTGTTACGTCAGAAATAATTGCGGCAACATAATATAATGACTTGCTTATTTTGAATACATTTATTTGGCATCTATAAATAACGTGTTATCCCCTCTTCGCTTTGTTCTAGATAGATTCAGAGCGTCATTTGATTTCAAGATAAGTCCAAGGCATAGCCATTATTGGTGTCATGTTAAAGAACAATTATTTCTACAGTGAAGTCTATACATTCAGTATTATGTAACATAGTTAGAAGTGAATTAGTTTACATAATGTGTTGAATTAAAGTTCTGAGAAGCAAAATAAGCAAGTGCTTACTGAAAATGTGAATTATAAGTCGTCGATAATACACCCTACTTTATTGTACTCACTTAACTAATCATTGTTATAATTTAAATACAAAATACACGCCCTCGCGACTTGTATATGAACTCTCCAGAGAACCGTTACGCATAGAAGAGTTGAGACTGAAGTTCCTACTACTAGTGACACCAGCTTTCCAGGACCTCCTGCAAGAACTCCACGAGAAGAAACGCAAAATATGGGAAGAATTCTACACTACTGACGGCATAATAAACTGTGAATGGATTCAGGGAGGATATGAATAGCGCCACACAGTGACCAGACTCGCTGTGCGTGGATTTCACCACAAGCTGTGCAGCAACCAGAGATTCCATGAGCCCGGCCCAGACTGCGTGTGTGCAAGATGTGGCGAACAGTGCGAGAGATATCATGTGTTAAACTGTAGGATGAGATTATAATCGTTATTGAAACTCTGCAGTGACTAAGAACAATCTTCTTTGCACGTTGTGCGCATTTCATATTTTATTTTATTTATAATTTAAATATACCAGGAAACTTCCACATATTCTAATGAATCTGTATATTACAGTTCATAATCGGAGGAAAAATTCGAGTTAATCCAGTTCACACGTTATGTACAGAACGTGAAGCATTAAACACCCTCCTTAAGGTTCCACATGTATCATAAAACCCCTCTAATTTTATATTTGTTTCTTCTTTAGCAAGAGCCACATTAAATCCTAAGTAATGAAAAACTTCTTAATCTAAAATAAGTATTTTATATCTCTATCACCACAAATTAGAATTTTAATTTAATTAATCTGTTCTATTGCTCTGTTCTTTATTACCACTGAACATCTTATGTATTTTATTCTTTTGATGCCGTATTATTTTGTTTTATTTCAGAAATATTCATTTTAATTACCTTTTAAATTAAATACCGATGCGTGTATATTAGAAGCGAAACAACATATGTGTAAATAATAAGTGAAATTCTTAGAAAGAGTTACCCACCTTTAAATCGTTCACAAAATTAACTATTTAAAAAAAACTGTACTTTTCTACGCAGTTGCCAATAATATTTTAAAGTAGTCAGGTCGAGACGTTTACAACTGAAATGTCGTGTATATCAGTAAGTTCTACGAAACAAACCCTTAGAGTAACATAACATCTGCATATTCCTACATAGTTTTATGAAGATGTTCCAAATTGATATCAATAGCGTAACCATGGTCAGTTCAATAATAGAAGACAACGCAAACAAAACAACGTGCATATCATAAATTAATCTGCCTTTGTTTCCGGTATCACTATAGGTATTAAGGAGGATATAAAAGTTACAGTACTGTACAATATTCTATTTTGTATCTCAATGACTAGTAACTCTTACCTTGAAATTTTAAAGCGGAATAATCACATTCCCCAAATAAAGGGTATTTTAGAATTGCTAAACGATTTTATCATTAAGTTATCGATTGACTTGGAGTTAACTGATGAACATTCATGATGTTGATTTATTGAAGAAAAAAACTATCCAAGTTTTGTATGATTTTCATAAATATATATTTTATTCAACATTAATAACAGCAGCTGTCCACTCCATGGTATCTTTACCTTGTCGTGATGGAATGCCTTGCGTGTTTAAATGATCCCGAGAGCTATGCCGGCAGTAACATTACTGCCGATAGGCCTACCTATGTCGGAACTGGTGATAAGCCAGACGAAAAAAGTACCTTGGCCGAAAGGGTGATGACCTTTCACCGTAAAAATACCACCGTCAAAAAATGCGGACATGGGTTCTACTGGGGTAAAATTTTCCAGAGGTCAAATAGTCCCCCATTCGTTTCTTCGGGCGGGGACTACTTTAGGGAACCCATGCCAAAGGCTCAAACACTGGGACATGTTCCTAGGAACATGGAATGTTAGGACTTCATACAATAGCGGGGCGCTAGAGGTATTAACCTGGGAATTAGAAAAATCACTCTTGGATATAGTCGCTTTACAGGAAGTTAGATGGCCAGGAGAAGGTAGTCAGGAATCAGGAAGCTTTGTATTATACTACGGGGGTGCAGAAAACCTGAATTTGGAATGGATTTTTTAGTCCGAAGGAGGATCCTGTTCGCTATCCAAGATATTAAGTTTGTCAGTGACAGGATATCATACATAATTCTAAAGGGTAGACGACATGATTTTGTAATCGTAAATGTGCATGCTCCCACAGAAGATACAGACGACAAGATCAACGATGAGTTCTATGAAGAAATACCATGATATCATATGAAAATTGTCTTAGGAGATTTTAATGCAAAAGTGGGCCGGGAAGATATATTCATACCAACAACAGGCAAATTCAGTCTTCATGAAGATAGTAACGACAATGGGGTTAGATTAGTCACCTTCGCCAAATCAAAGAATCCCATTGTTAAGAGCACAACATTTCAGCATAACAATATTCATAAATACACCTGGACGTCTCTAGATGGCAAAACTCGGAACCAGATGGATCCTGTATTAGTGGACAAACGCTGGCACAGTAGAATCATCGATGTTAGATTAGTTAGAGGGACAGACTGCAATTCGGATCATCATCTGGTCAGGGTGAAAATCAAACAACGGCTATCGCTTGTGAGCAGGCAGCGGGGTATTAGTAAGTATTCAATGAAGTTAAGAATGCACGGAATATAAGGAGGGATGACGTACCTGTGACCGTGCAGTGATGTTCGGTGGAAGCATTACATCCTGCTTCAAAAACAGTTATACCATGATAAGGAATTATAGAAGGAAGCAAACAATCGTATGTTTAGTTATTTGTAGTGTGCGATAAAACTTATTCACTTTGAAGTTAAGAGAAATGTTTTAGCTGGACGATCAGGCGTTAGGGTACCTACAATAACATTAGCGATTGACCTATGAACGGAACCTATTTTTTCGACACAAAAATCGTTTTATCTGCTACTTCATCCCCTATGTAATTTAGGCATTTTTCGTAGGCTATTGCTAGATATGTTTTTTTCGTAATTGTGTTTCTGAAAGCATTTTTCTGTTAGTATATTGGTTTACGAAAGTTACAAAACAAGGATGCTGTACTTATTTTAAAGGAATATCGGCTATTACTAATGCATGACACAAATCCTCGAAAAATTCTGATCTGCAGTTTGGGTCTGCGGAGGTTGAAGGTGCATTTTTTTTAATAATACAGCATTTTACTTTTGTTTTCTTGAATTACAGTGTTGTTTAACACTTCCTTTGAGCTCTATGTGACAAACCTTACATTTGATGGTTTCGGAATTTGTGCCAAATTCCGCCATAAGTGAAGCTAATTGTGATGATGACGATGATGATTTTGAGGTATTACTCTATTTTACTTTAGGCATATTTCCACAGTTCTTTACTACTCTATATGCAGCGAATAAATGAAACAGTCGCTACGAAACACTCTGTTGTAGAGGAACGTGTCCCGCGCAGTACATACTCCGTGTGCAGGTAATATGAAGCATCTGTTTACTTACTCAAACCCTGCTCCCTGCTTATGAGAGGAACAAACGCTAAAGATGATTATGAAATATTTCAATTACAAAACTAGAAAAATCATGAATGCGGCAAGAATACCAAATCAAAATTACTAATAGATTGGAATCTTCAGATGAAAATGTGGGAAACGAAGAAGAAACTGATATAAATAAAGAATGGGAGGCTATAAGAGATACTACTAAATAGTCAGCATCAGAAAGCATTGGTTATTTAAAAAAGAGGCAAAACAGGAAATGGTTTGATGAGGAATGTGCCGACATTGTAAAGAAAAGAAAGCTAGCAAAAATGAAATGATTACAAAAGCCAAATGAGGCAAATTTAGAGCAATTTGGGTAGTATTAGACGAGAAACCACCAGGCTACTAAAGAGTAAAAAGAGGGAATATTTGAGAGAGAAGATTAATGATCTTGAAACGAATGCAAAAAAATAGGAACATCACAGAATTATATCAGGGAATTAGGATAGAGAACAAAAAGGTTTCAAGCTAGAACAAAAACATAATTCTGAATGAAAATTGGGATATGATTGCAGATTCCAAGAGTGTATTAAATAGATAGAAAAGTTGCTTTAATCAGCTATTAAATGTACATAGAGAACAGGATACTGAAGAGGATAATTTACAAACAGCACAAATGCTTATCGCAGAACCAAGTGCATTAGAGGTTGAAATGGAGATAGAAAAATTGAAGATGTATAAAGCATCAGGTTCAGATGAGATCCCAGCAGAACTGATAAAATCAGGGGGAGAAAAATTGATGGACAAGATACGAGTACTTAGTATGATTTGAAAAAAAAGCTCATCCAGATGAATGGAAAGAATCGATTATCTTACCAATTTATAAGAAAGGGGATAAAACTGATTACAACAACTACAGGGGCATCTCATTACTTTCAACTTCGTACAAAATTCTAACAAATATATTAGTAAGCTGACTTACTCCCTATATTGATGACATTCTAGGAGATCATCAATGTGAATTTAGAAGGAACAGGTCTACAACAGATCAGATTTTTAGTATAAGACAAATTTTAGAAAAGAAATGGGAATATAATGGTACTGTACATCAACTATAATTACATAGACTTCAAAAAAGCATATGATTCAATTAAGAGGGAGAAGTTATATAGTATCCCGCTGGAGTTCGGAATTCCTAAAAAGTTAGTTAGACTTATACGAATGTATTTTAATGGCACAAATAGTAGGGTACGTGTAGGCAAACAGTTTTCAGATACTTTTGAAATCCATAATGGGTTGAAACAAGAAGGTGCACAATCTCCTCTACTATTTCATTTCGTACTAAAGCATGCCATCAAATCTTGAGAGGATGAAGAAGGCCTACAACTGAATGGTATTAATAAGCTGTTAGTTTATGTTGATGATGTAGTACTATTGGGCGATAGCGAAGAGAGAATAAAGGCCAACACGCACACACCATTGAGTAACATAATAAATTGGGATTGGAAGTAAATATCAATAAAAATAAATAGATGGTCAAATATAGAAAAACATTATGTAGTGGAGATGGACAGCTAATAACAAATGAGGAAAATTTTGAGGAGGTGGCTGAATTCAATTACCTAGGAACAATAATCACAAACAGGAATGAGATGGACAAAGAAATTAAATATAAGCTCAATTCTGGAAATGCGTGGTATTATGCATTACAGAGACTCTTGACGTCCCAACTCCTTTAAAAAAAATGTTAAACTGAATATATATCCATAGTAATTCTGCCCGAAGGCAGGTCCTTCACTGCAATCATAGCATTTTCATGCTATGCTTGCAGCTTTACTAGGGGATTGTGTAGGTGTGGTAGCTTCCCGTTGCTTTCCACACCGGTGAAGGATGATGGTGATGATGATAATGATAAGGATGATGATGATGAAGGTGATGGCCATATGATTTCGGGGACCGTTTGGGCCTTAAAGTTTTCCTGACATTTGTCTTACAGGGGAGGAAAAACCCCGATAAAAACCTCACCCAGAAAAACTGCCCCGACCGGGCCCGCTGCGTGACAAGGCAGCACGCTACCTCGAGACCTCAGCGGTGGACTATATAGGCTATATATAACTTATTCTACCAGTTATATTATATGGATACGAAACACGGACTCTTACTTTAAGGGAGGAGAGAAGATTATGAGTACTTGAGAATAAAGTTCTTAGGAAAAAAATTTGGAGCAAGGAGAGAATGAACAGAGAGGTGGATGGAGAAGACTACATAACAGTATATAATAAGATATAATAAGAACAGTTAAGTCTCGTAGACTGCGATGGGCAGAACATGTGGCACGAATGGGGAATGAAAGACGTGCATGGAAGCTTCTTGTAGGAAGACCAGAGGGAAAACGCCCAGTTGGTAGACCAAGAATGAAGTGGGAGAATAACATAACTATGATTTGAGGGAAGTAAATTATACAGGGAATTATTGGAAAACATTAGCTCAGGATAGGGATGAGTGGAGAACTTATGTCCGCGCGGCCATGGACTACGGGTTCGATAGTGCCAGTGAGTTAGTTGGTTTAGTTAGCTAATACTGCTCTTTCAATACACTGCATCATCTGCAGACGAATGTCAGAACAGCTGTTACGAAAGCTGAATAAAAATAAATATTTATGAAAATCGTAATTTTTTGATAGTTTTATTTAATAAATAAATATTTTATCATTCATAATTATCATAGAACATTGTTTGTTCTTGAGTATTGGTTTACAATTTTTGTAAAAGTGCCTAAAATATAAATATTTTAATTGCTTTTTTTTATTAGTTCTTCGCATTTGAACGACAAAATTGTTTATAATTATGGCTTTACCACGGGTAGTTGATTTAAAAAAATACCAAAAAGTATAAACTAATATTTTTTTCAACCCATTAAATTAAATATATTTTCAACGTAGATATTTAAAACGCTGTAGATTATTTGTCATACAAGCTTCAAGAACAGAAGAAAAAATAATGATTTAAAAATATTGACATATGCGGGCACTAACATAAAAATTGCAAATTAATGCTCAAAACCGCCATTTTTATGATGATTGTAATGAATGAAAGAAGTTTTAGCATTTCGGAAAATACCATATATTTTAGGATGCAGGGAATATACCTCATTTCGATGTGAAAGTTATAAAAATGTATGTCACATAAATATGTTACAATAATACAGTTCTGTAGATGTACTCACTTTTCTAATCGTAGGCGTATATATTGATTTTTCATCTAGGATATTAAGTGTAATTCATTATTGACCTATTCACTTAGTTCTTCAAAGCTATTTGTTTATTCTGGATTAGGACATGTCTGAAATTATACAAGAACTATGTATATTCGTATTATCAACATGTGCTAAACTTATGTCATTAACGTAACCATAATAAGTTCTATAATAGAAGACTAGAATTCAAACCACAAAACACATGTGTATTATAAATTAATAGGCTATTTATCTTTTTATAGTATATATATATATATAATACATCCATAGTAATACTGCCCGAGGACAGGTCTTTCACTGCAATCATAGCATTTTCATGCTATACTTTGCAGCTTTACTAGGTCTGGTAGCTTCCCGTTGCTTTCCACACCGGTGAAGGATCTTGATGATAATGATAAGGATGATGATGATGGCCGGATGATTTTCGGGGACCGTTGGGTCCTAAGCTTCCTGACATTTGTCTTACAGGTGAGGAAAAACAACGAAAAAACCTCACCCAGGAGCCTATCCCGACAGGGTATCGAACCCGGGTCCGCTGCGTGACAAGGCAGCACGCTACGTCGAGCCCACAGCTGTGGACTACACACACACACACACACACACATATATATATATATATATATCATTCTTCTGTATGTGTGTATATCATTGAACACCTCCTATACGACTGGACCGATTTTGATTAATTTTATTGTGTATGTTTGAGTGGGTCCCTGGATGGTTTAGATTCACAATTGGACCATCTAAAACCATTAGGTGTAGGAGTTCATCTGAAGTGAAAATTTAAAAATCGCTCTAGCGTCATAATTTTCTGTTTCACAACGAAATTCAGTATATCCTTAAAACCGAGGTAGGTATTATCCACAAATGAATGAAATCCGACAATCAGAAATGGAGGTTTGCATGAAATCCGAAATCAAAAACCGTCTAGCAACCGCAATGTTTGGTTCGTTTCAGCGTATATATACAATTTAATTAATCCATAATATTTCATTTATTTAGGCGTAGCAACGCACGCCGGGTATTAGCTAGTAGATTATATATAGCACAAGTGATTAAGAATTCTTATGACATCCTTTAAGTTGTTTAGTTTATACATTTAGTACAGTGCGATTCATGTAAACTTGGACCATTTTAAGGGGCCATAAGTCTTGAACCAATAATAGAACACACGTGCAACTTTGGGAGAATATAATACACAATCGAGAGATTACATTGCACTGTTTACCTCTCAATGCAAATGTTGGAAGTGTCCTCCACTAGCATCTATACATATTTGCACTGGTTTCACCATATTCTGTGAAGTTCTACGGAGAGTATCCTTGCCAATGTTGCTTATTTCGTTTCGAATGGATTCCTTGAGATCATAAATTGTCCGAGGTCTATTCTTGTACACTCTCTTTTTTAGAAACCCTCGCAAGAAAAAATCCGGCGAGGTTAGGTCAGGGGATCTGGGGGGCCACAGACCTCTTGAGATTATTCGATTATCAAAGAAACTGGTTACAAGGGCCATGATGCAGGCATTAGATGTATGGCATGTTTCTCCATCTTGCTGGAAATAACCTTCTCTCAATTCGATATCATGCAGTTGCTCCATAAATGTATTGAAGATACCCGTATAAACTTCAGTGTCTACAGTCGTATCAAAGAAATTGGGACCAACGATTCTGGAAGCTGACACCGCGCACCATACTCCAACCTTATCATCATGCAGTGGTGTTTCGTGGATCATATGGGGGTTTACAGCAGCCGAATGTCTGGTGTTTTGTGTGTTTATGTAGCCTGACAGATGAAACCATGCCTCATCTGTAAACCACGTCGTGGAGAGAATGTCTGGACGTGGAATAAGAAAATCCTGAAACCATTGTTAATAATGAATTCGTTTTTCATAATATGCTTCCTTCAGTTGTTGCACCATATGAACATCGTGATTCCTGGCTAAATCGTCGCAACGATTTGTTTGGAGAGTTCACTAGCCTTCTTCGAACATTGTTAACAGTCTCGTGCACTCAATGGTGGTATATGTTTTCCACTCTCAGTAACGAGGTATACCAGTTGTCTCCAGCTCTCTTGCTAGCGATAAAATTGCTGCCTTTGTCGGAACATCCCGTTACATTAAATTCTCTTCGAAATTTCCGTTGTTACCAAGGAATTTGTCTTCCAATATGTTTTCACAATGAAAACACGCCCTCGAAGCGAGTACTGCATGTTGCCGTTATGACTGCAAACGAGACTCTACCATGCCATGAAAATGCTCGTAATTTCCATTGAAATCAGCAACATAGTCCACAGATGGTATTGATCGATTGTTGCAGTGATTGTTGTCGATTCTCCCCGAGATCATTAAAACAAATTTCACATTTCTACGAGCTTTCAGAGAGAAATTTTGGCCTATTAAAATGGTTCAGGTTTATATGGATCGTACGGTGTAATTTTGAAATGTTACTTATAATTATAATGCATCTTATTTAATAAGTCAACATGTTTAATTTGTACCTTACGTTACAATGAGATTTGCGTTATGTCAAAATGGTGGATCATATTCTGTACATCAAAATTAATTTTTCCCTTAAATAAAAAATAATTATGAGAATATTGATACGATAAATCTTAATAGTTTAATGTGTTAATTCGCAATTCATTTCATGTTGGCTGAAACTTTAAGATATATTATTTGGGAATACCAAGTTATATAGACGGAGAAAATTCTTACTACTTCATGTCAATATTACTAATATAATTAGGTTATTTGCTGTTTTTTTTAAATAATATCGTCGTCTTCAAAGATTAGACCCGTTGGTCAGTTTCGACTCAAAATTGCTCACTCTATCTCTTTAAAGGTCGACCTATGTTTCTTGCCCCCTCGGATTATAATATAAAACAGTTCTTGCCATTAGTAAGACATGGTCTTTCCAATTTATTCTATATTGTTCTATTAATGTTGTGATTGGTTCTATGTTCAATTCCTTTCTGATATCCGTACTCCTTTTGTGATCCAATAATGTATTTCCAGTTACCAAACTAAGATATTTCATTTCTGAAACTTCGATTTGTCATATTTGATCAGAGGCAAGGGCCCAACTTTCACATCCATATAATAAGAGTGTCGATACAACTACTCTATATAGTTTTAGCAGTGTTTTTCGTCTTACGTTCTACTTTAATGTTCGTTGTATTGTACCATAGAAGAATCTGAATCTATTTGATTTTGATCAGTCCGGCTTGTATATTTGAGATTCTCAGTAAATAAAATATCCCCTGACCGCGTTACGGGCTCTGCGCAGGATAAGGACAGTGATGGGGCTGTCATCTCCTACTTTCGCTGTTTATAATCCCTAAAGAGAGGGTTGCTGCCTCCGCTCTTTGAGTCGTTGTGGTAATTATACAGTCCCATGTCGCCTCTCCGAGCGTTACCCTCTGTAGGGTAAGCGAGATACTGGGTCCTTGTCAGAACTTAGCCACCATAGGTGCCCACCCCCACGCCACAAGATTTGTCCAACTGTAGACAGTTATGACTAAATAGTCTGCCCTGTTTACCATGAACCGGGTTAATAGCCTTGTATGGAACCAACGCTAAAGACTTTAAATATTAAGAAACCATAAATCAATTTAGTTATTTGATATTTCATTTAGTAACTTATTGCTCTACTTTGATATAATGTATTTATATAGCTAATTAGAACAAATCATGTAGTATTACAGGTACATAATGTAATGGAACATGCAAAGTATTAAGTAAAAAAATAATAGTAATGATACTGTTTATGATAATGGTAATAATAACAACATTAATAATAAAAATATCCACCAGTCGGCTGATAGGCCAAGGGCATTCTAGGCCTGTCACGTCATGGAGTTAAGGTGGTAATAATAATAATAATAATATTAATAATGCCAAACAATAACATTAATAATACATGGGAAACTGAAAAGAGCATTAAAGGAAGACCAAGAACAACCTGGAAGAATATCATTTGGAATTCAATGAGGAAATTTGGAGTAACAGATGAAGACACAGAGGACAGAGAACGATGGAGAACTTTAATCAAGAGAAATTGGTGAAGATGTATTACAAACTGAGTGTCTGTAAGTCCGTAGTCATTTATGTATTTTTAAAACTCACATTAGTTATTAAGATTGGTCGGAGAAAACCCTCAATGATGAGGAAAATTCTCAACATGAAATGAATGAATAATATTAATAATAATAATATTAATAATAATAATAATACAAACTATTATTTGAGGGCGCTCAGAATACAAGTGGTGTAAGTCCAAAATCTGTTTTTGTGATATTGAGGGTTAAAGGTATATGTGAATTAAAAATTCATATATTTTACAAATCAAATTTTGATTTTTAAAATTACATATTTTTCACTTATTCCATGTGAATTTGAGGACAGAATAAACATTTGAACATATAATAATGTTTTAAATAAAAAATATGGACTTGCTTCAGTTGTATACTGAAAAATAATTATTACATAACAATTAAATGCTTCTTAAAATTAAAAATAAAAGTTATTGTTTTCATGATCATCTTTCTCGAATTTCCTTACATATTCAAACATAAAACAATTCATCATTGTCATCAACTTCATCTTTTTGAGCAAGCTGTGACTGACGGGTGTTTAAATGCTGGGAAAATGCTTAAAGGAAGCGTGGTGGATGGGAGAAATGAAAGACAGCAAATCCAACAATACTTCTTAGTATTAGTAACTGCACTTCGCTGAGTGTACAGACAATCTTCATCTGATAACTGTTGCGCTGGTTTTCCTTTGCCTTTCTTTTCCAAATTAACTTTATAAATTTATGTTGGAATGAGGACTGGTTTTATATTTGAGTGAAAATACACTTCTTTTTTTATACCTTAGCCATAGCATTTCTAGTCAATTAACATTGTGACCATCAACAGTTTTCTTTCGATTCACAATAGCTTCTTCCAATTTCTTGGTTGACAAGAAGTCACTATGCTTCATTTGAACAATTTTGAAAGGATGATTTCTTTCGGATTCCTTCACAATGTCTTGTGAATAAATTGGTGTAACTTTCCTACCCTTTCCTTCTATCAAGCCTAAATGTGTGTCATTAGTAGAACTGAAAAAAAAGTAGTGGTATCAGAATACTAACTAATTTCTATACATTGTTTATAAAATGCATGTCCTTGTAGAGCGTCTCCACTGCCTGCTCGAAGCGAAGAGTGTGTATGTTCAACTCTCCTAGTAATAGACCTGTTTACGTGACGTGTGGTTGTATCAGAATGCCGAAACAGAAATTGTGCGAAGATGAGTCCATTCCTATACAAAGTGGACTGTACTAGGAGTCTCTCCCAAGTAGCGCATGCAAACGTGCAGTTTGTAAACATAGCGGTCTAAGTATGATGCAGCCTAGCCTATAACCAATATTTTTTTCAGCCCTAGTCATTAGGCACGTATGAATATCCTGACACTAAAAATTGAAGGTATATAACTTCAATGTCCATACCAGGGGTTTTTAGTAGGTTCTTCAATGCAAGTGCCATTTTTATAGTATTCCAATTCTGTCCATTGCAGCTATCGGAATACAAGATCACATAATATTTAATTTTAGGAAGTTATATTTTGAGGTTATTTTAATTATATTATTTTTGGTCTGGACATCTTACCTCAATATTAATGTTGATTTGTTTCTTGACATGTTTCAAAATAAATCAACATTAATATTGAGGTAAGATGTCCAGACCAAAAATAATATAACAAGATCACATGCTTACAATGTTTTTCATGTTCTTTTAGATGTTTCACTAGGCAAGATCAGCGGATTACACCAGATGGGATCGGAAAAGGAACACCGATATCTTAAAAGAATTGAAGACTACGCCAATTTTGGAATATATTAAACAGTACCAACTAAATTGGAAACACCATCTAGAAAGAATGAGTTCAAATCGGATCCCCAAAGCTGTTTATTATTATATACCAAGAGGACGAAGATCACTGGACCGTCCTATGAAACGCTGGAGGGAAAATTTTCTATAGGATCATAACAGGCCTTGGCCTAATACTTGGAAGGAAGAAGACTAGGCAAGATGAAAGATCCTGTGATCTTCTTTCCCATTCAGTTTCATTCCAAATGTACATAAAATCATTATTTCCATTGAATGAATGTACTCCAAACATGTTATATTACCTTTCTTCTGAAGTCTCTTTTTCACCCCTAGCAATTATGAACTCGTGCAATAGAACATTAAGGGCCAGTTTTCACCACTGTATTACGCCAGTTTAAGCTATGCATTATACATGGGGAAAACTGGCGTAATACAGTTACCTCTCTTGGTGAAACTGACCCTAAGAACATGGAGTGTGGACTTGATTCGCATGTTTTCTGAATTAATAAACATCTGATTCAGTGGTCATGTAAAATGCTACCAACTGAAGATGTACAACTCAACTATGGACTTCATTCACTTGTCTTCTGAAAAAGTACTATATTGGAGAGTATAACAAGACAATAATATAAAAAAAATGTTTTTGGACTTTCACCACTTGTATTCTGAGTGCCTCATTTGTGGCTAACTTCTATTCCAATACCTTACAAATCATATTTAAACAATATTAATTAGAAAATAAAATACATAAACGTATTCCCATAAACAACAGCGATAACAATCATGACAACCCTGTAATAATCATATTCATGATGACAATAATAATAATAATAATAATAATAATAATAATTTTTATTTATTTACATACAGAATTTTAATGTTTACACATCTTTCTATGCCTAAAGTTTTATTTTTCTTCTCCACTCGTCTCTCTCCATTCAATCCATGTCCTCCAGTCCTCTTGCTCTCATTCCAGTTCTTATTTCCTGCACCCACGAGTTTCGAGGTCTTCCTCTCCTCCTTCCAGGTGGACACCATTCCAGTGTTTTCCTGGGTAAATTTTTCTTCTTGCATTCGTCGTACGTGCCCATACCAATTTAATTGCTTATACCATATATAATCTACTATTGAATAACCAATATTCATTTTTTCTCTTATGACAGTATTTCTTATTTTGTCTAATTTTGAACATCTTGCTGCTCTCCTCAAGAAATCCATTTCCATCGACATAAGTTTTTGTTCTAAGTTTTTATTGAATTTCCAAACTTCAGCTCCATATGTGACAGTACTTCTCACTATTGAATTATATATTTGTAACTTTTTTCCCTGGTTATATGTCTGTTCCATAAGACTCCATTCATCATTGCTGTTATTGCTCTACCTTTATTATTTCTGTTCTTAATATCACTTTCTTGTTTATCCTCTTTATCTAATTTTACTCCCAGATACTCAAATTCTTCACATCCTCTAATATACCCCTTTCATCTTCTAATATCAAATCTTCGGTTTTCAGCTCCACATCCCATATAAAATGTTTTTTTCTAAATTTATTTTCAAACCCCAGTTATCGTATTCGTCCAATAATTTTCTGACCATAAACTCCATGTCTTCATATTCTTGAGAATAATAATAATAATAATAATAATAATAATAATAATAATAATGATCATTATGATAATAACAATGATAAATTATGATGAACTGGTAATAATAATATAAATTTATCTTTGAACAAAATTTAGTTTTTTCTCATAATACAATGTATGATTACTAGTTGGGGCATTCTGGTTCCCGAATACCTTTGAAAAGTTATCAGTTACGAATGCCTGGAAGGTTGAACTTCGAACTCTGATGTTAGAAGCTTGCTTCTTCTTTTTCTTCACTTCCTGGTTTAGGCATTAATTGCCTGTTCTGTCTTCACTAAAAGATCTAAGACCATCTCTTCCGAGGATGTCCGACATCTCTTCTTCCTCTCAGAAAGTAATGTAAGATTTTATTTGGTAATCTACTTTCTTCCATTCCTTCTACATGTTCTTTCCACTGATTCTTGTTGTTAAATATCTTCTTCTTCTTCTTCCTTCCAAGTATTAGGCCAAGGCCTGTTACAATCCTATAGAAAATTTTCCCTATAGGATCGTAACAGGCCTTGGCCTAATACTTGGAAGGAAGAAGAAGATATTTAACAACAAGAATCAGTGGAAAGAACATGTAGAAGGAATGGAAGAAAGTAGATTACCAAATAAAATCTTACATTACTTTCTGAGAGGAAGAAGAGATGTCGGACATCCTTGGAAGAGATAGTCTTAGATCTTTTATCTTTTCTTTTATAGAGTAGATCTGCAGTTCTTCACGGATATCCTCATTTCTTATCTGGTCCATTCTAGTGCATCCTTTTACTCTTCTTAAAAATTTCATCTTGGCTGCTTGGATTTTACTTTCTTGTTTGGTAGTGATAATCCAAGATTTGCTCCCATACTAAAGGACAGGGACTGCCATTGTTTTATAAAATTTTAATTTTGTTTATTTATGCTTGCTTCGCAGAGCAATTAAAAGTAATAATTCAGTACATAATAATAACAGAACACAACTAACATGTGAGAGTCTGTTACTAAATTACTAGTATTGTACTACATGAACATATTTTGAAGTGTCATCTACCTATACATCTTTCTTACATCAGAGATTCACTAGAAAGAACTACCCAATCAGATCTTCGTTCAGGAGCTAAAATGCTCCCTCTGCTCATTACTGATTACTGACTTTTTTGTGTATTAGGCATGGGTCGGACTCTACTCAAGCGCTTCAGGTCTGAGTTAGTAATTTTTGTCTGATGGATGAGTTTTCAGAAGCGGTCTAATGTGGTGGACCAATAACTGCTTTCCACTCTATTATGACGTCAGTACGAGATAGGAATTTCTGCATAATGCACATCAGATCCACTTGCAGTTTTATATTCGACCAGCAAAGACCACCACTACACAAGTTACCGTGAGTTAGGAAGGACCTGCAGAAATCCATTATATAATTCATCGAGTAATATTTAAGAGATCACTGCAGTAAGAAGACTTAACTTCATGCAAGGCTTCTCCATAAACAGGGAGTTGTAATTAATTTAATCGTGAATTTTAATATTATTAATTATGTAAATCTCACATTTTCATAAGGTAGGACTGATCATATCTTACTGTGTTTTTAAAACAAAACTGAAGGATGAGTTTTCAGAAGTGGTCTAATGTGATGGACCAATAACCGCTTTCCACTCTATTTTGACGTCAGTACGAGATAGCAAATTTTTGCGTAATCCACATCTGATGTAAGAAAGATGTATCTTTAGATCATCATCACCCTCTTATCGTGTCCTCCTTTCGGAAGGTCGATTCCAAATATACCTCCAACTATCTCTATCTTCCATGCTTTCCGTCTTTTTAGTTCTTCCCAGTCATATCCTCTATCTTGTAAACTTTTCTTCACTTTGTTAATCCACATTTCTCATGGTCTACCTTGTGGATATTTTCTCTGTATCTTGAAATTTAATAGTCTTTGTGGTAATCTTTCTTTTTCAATTTTCTTTAATGTCCAAACCATTTTAATCTATTTTTCTATGTATGTTTTTAATTTGTCTACATTTAATACCTTCCTGATTGTGTCGTTCCTTATTCTATCTCTCCTTATTTTATATACACTCATTTTGTTTCTGTAGCTTGGATTCTGCTCAATTCCTTCTTTGTATATGTCCAAGTCTCAGCTGCATGTGTTAGAACTGGTTTGATATAAGTTTTATGCATTGCCATTTTACTCTTGATGGGTATATCTTTATTCCAGACTGTTTAGTTAAATTATATAGACTTTTAAACTTTTCTCTATTCTTTTTACCGATTTCAGTCTGTATTTTCCCATTTCGTAAATATGTAATTTTTTCCACTTTTTGTAGAAAATGAGTCCAATAACTTAATTCAAACTTCTCACTTGAAAAGACTACCTTTAATTATATCATTAATAAAAATAAAAAAATTAAGAAATAAAAAGCTGTTGCAAGATAAAATAAATATAATGATAATTTAGTGACAAATTTACATGATAAATTGAATTAATAATGGGACTACCATACTAGATCCCCAAAAATTGCTTAATATGTTTTCCTGATATGGCATATGAGATGAGAAACAAAATATTTAAAAAATGAGAATTTTTAAAAATGCGAACATAGGGAAATTAAAGCATATATATATATATATATATATATAAGGCACAAAATGTGAAATCTGAGAATGTAAAAATGGTTATTTCATTAAGATTGCTCATACAATTCTTTGATTCAGATTACAGTTTACTTCAATCGTGTTAAACTGATTATGGTAAATAGTTTTCAAAGAAGGCAATGATGGTACCTACACTGGCTTACTTCACTTTTCGCTTTCTCTAAATAGAGTATTGATCAAAACTCAGTTTTCTTCACAATATTTAGGTACAACAATTGGTCAGCTCTTAAAAATATGAACTTTTTAAAATCTATTTGAACATCTCTGTAACAAATGGAATGTCAGGAATTAACACAATGAGGTATTAAGATTAAATTAAAATGCTTCATACCTCTCCTCATATCCAGTCTTAAATGAGGTATTATTTAAGTAAAATTTTATCATCTCACCTCATATTCTTCTTCTCAGATCAGTTTTGGAACTTTCTTCTTGAGTTCCATCCTCAGTATTTTCACAACCATTGTTCTGTCATCTTGAAGAGCCAAAGAACTCACTGTTTGGGAAAGAAACCTACATTCAAAAAATGAATAGGAAAAATTAATGAGTTTTGAAATTCCCGGGAAAATTATTTGATTTGATGTTCTTCAGTCTAGGTTACCAACAGAGGGAACAGGAGGCAGCTCTTCAAGACGACAAAATAACGGTCATGAAAATACTGAGGATGGAACTGAAGAAGAAAGTTCCAAAACCGGTCTAAGAAGAAAAAGAATATAATGTGAGGTGATAAAATTTTACTTAAATATCAAAACATGTTCAAATAGAACACAAGGATTTATGAAGTAAGACAATTTCAGATTCACCTTATTTATTTAACCCTGGATTCCCAGTTATAAGGAACACTTATACAGGGTGAACAGTAATTACACCAACAAACTTCAGAGACTGATTCCTGACTGGAAATGAAGGAAAAAAAGGTCCTATAAACATGTGTCCAGAAATGAAAAATGTGCATTCAACGACAATAAATCGTCCTGGCACATGTACATTGCATAATCACATCCAGTCACATGTTCAACGTGACCTCCATGGGATGCAATGCACTTCATATCATGGATTGCCTCACTCTTTCGCATGTTCCGGCCTATCTCCGAATAGCGTCACAAGCAACATGGACACGCTGTTGAAGTGTATGCACATCAGGAACTGGTTCAGCATACACAATACTTTTCAGATGCCCCCACAGGTAAAAATCCAGGGGTTTAAGTTCAGTGATCTAGCAGGACCGAGAGAAAAATGACCTTCGTCAGTGCCGTCTACCGTGGCAACAATGCATTTATGGACACTTATTCATAGGACATTTTTTCCTCCATTTACAGTCAGGAATCAGTCCCTGCAGTTTATCATAAGTAATGCCACGAGTGATTTCCAAATTATCGATAAATTCACGACTCACGAAGTGAGGAGTGAATTTATCTAGAGAATTTGGAAATCAAGAGTGGCATTTGTTAGGACTATTTAACGAATAAAATTAAGCTGTTTACTCACAAATCATTATTTAACTATAGTTATTTTAAAATATTTATATATTTAATGTAAACGGCGATGTTTGAAAACAAATGAGAAACGATAGGTACGCTTCTACTGCTTCTTTTGTTTATCACTGCAACCAGATCATACTATTTATTGCCAAAGGAACGCAATATTGTAAGGAGGAGCTTTCTTTAATATGGTAATTATAACACTGATAAATATTTGGTGAAACACGACTCTGATTGGTTGTAAAACAGAAATCATTGAAACGTGATTGGTCATTGACTCCCATTTGGGGCATGAGTTAAATAGTCGGTGTAATTAAACTTCACCCTGTATAATAATCCCAGTAAATCAAGATTTTATTTATTTTTGGGGAATTTTCAAACTTACATTTCTTGTTTTCAGTAACTGAATGGATTAAATCAGAATACTATGTGAGTAATATTCTTTATTTAAAAATGTTTAAGACTAAAACATCAGGAATAAATTACACTGTATCAGGCATTCAATCTTGCACTCTAACAAATAGTAATCACAAGGAAAATACATAAGGAATCTACTTGAAAATATGAAGAAATAAACCATCTTTCATACAATCATGACTGATTTCAGAGTAGAAAAATCTTAATCATCTGATAATAAATAATGTTTAAAATATAAAATTATTTCAAATCAGAAAAGCATTGTAGACAAAAAGTATATGTAAAAGAATGTGGAATAAATAACAAAGAAAAGGCAGACATAAAGATAAGTTTAAATAAGATCTAAGTCAAAGGCCTGGGTTCAAATCTTACAGTAAAAATAAACATTCAATTCTTAGAAATTACACATACACGGGAACTTTCAATCATTGCATGCTGAAACCTACCTTGAAATTTCTTCCAGAGAAGCGTTGTGATGTACCAAGGCAGTGTCCAAATTATCTGCCATTTTTAACTACAAGGTACAAAAATCAAAGTTACAATCCAGAAATGGCAACCTACTGTGTCGAGCAAATGAACTCCCTGCATGAGTAAGAGGTGAAAGAAGTGAGATTGGTACTGGATTTTAAAGCCTTGCAGTTAAAAAGGCTGATAATTTTTTTGGAAATGGCCTTAGTACATCACAGTGCTTCTCTGGAAGAAACTTGAAGCTAGGTTTTGCCATGCAATGGTTGACAGTTCTGTTGTTAGATTAAGAGCCCTATTTGTCAGCACATAAGAAGTATTTTTAAATAAATTTGCACATAAGGGATATAGGAGAAAAAAAAACAGATGTCACTTTTTCCTTGAAACCTAGAAAAATACTTTTACGATTAAATTAAAATGTTTCATACCTCACCTCATATCCGGTTTTCTAACTAGGCTGGTTTCAAAGCCTGGGCAGCTTCATCTTCAGTAATTTCTCATCGACTGATGTTATGTCAATCAGAAGAACTGCTTCTTCCTCCCTGTGTTGGTGGACTGATCCAAACTGCTTCTTCCTCCCTCTGTTGTGGACCAATAAATCTCCGGATCGGCTCACCAACAGAAGCAGGAAGAAGCAATTATATGAATAATACGAGTTAGAATATTCACGACTCACCTCATATTTGTAGATTTCTTGAAGACTAAGGTTTTGACGCATTAAGCATCGTCATCATCATCATCCATGCAAGTATTAGGCCGTGAGGCCTGTTACGGTCTCAAAGAGGAATTTTCCATCCAGCACTTTTTTGGACGTCCCAACGATCTTTTGCCTTGGGGGCAGTAGTGAAGTATGGCTTTTGGAATTCTATGAGATGGGCTTTTCAGTTGTTCTTGTAGTTTTGTATATGGTGAAGAATGGGTTCTACATCCAAATCTTCCATAATTTCCTCATTTCTTTTATGGTCCCAATCTTAATGTCATCCCAGCCAAACAATGGGCAAATTATTTTCAAAATCTATGGACCCAAACTCCAAATACTCTCACTTTACCATCATCCGATAACACCTCTACAGACTTGATTACAGAGGATGAACTATCAGAAGTATTAATGAAAATGAGAATAATAAAGCTCCAGGAGAGGATGGAATCAGTATTGAACTATTTAAAAATGCAAATCCTCTGTTTTTAGACAGATTTCTAACATTCCTAAATAAACTATGGGAAGGGAGAGACATTCCTGTAAGTTGGACACTAAGTCTTCACTAAGTCTTCAGATATTTTTTATCATAAGTATTGCCACGAGTGATTTTGAATTTATCTAGAGGATTTGGAAATCAAGAGTAGCATTTGTTAGGACTATTTAACAAATAAAATTAAGCTGTTTACTTGCAAATCATTATTTAAATATAGTTATTTTTAAATATTTATATATTTAATGTAAATGGCAATGTTTGAAAACAAATGAGAAATGTTTGGTTATGCTTCTTTTGTTCATACACTGCAACTAGATCTTATTATTTATTGCCAAATAGATTCGCAATATTGTAAGAATGCACCCTAGTGGAGAAAAAATTTAATACATCAAACTGTATATTATAACAAACATTATAGGTTATTAATTATTTATTTATTTAGGAAACAACTCAGTAAAATCATTATTTAAAAACACAATTATTATCAAATATGTAGTTTGAAGGAATCAGTTCATTATTTGGTATATTCAACGTATTTGTTTGAGAGTCAGTCATTGTAAAAAAATGCTCTGGCCTTTTAAGAATATGGTTGGTTGGTTGGTATCTAATGTCGAGCACTTGATAATGAAATCATTCGCTCTCTTGCACTCCAATATTTAGCAGAAAGGCTGGTCTCTTCTACAAAAGCTGGACAACGGAGGAGATGGTTTCTTTCCATATCTTCATTTAAACTGCAAAAAGGGCATTTAGGTGAATCTGTTATGCCAATTCTGTGTAGGTGTTTATTCAAGCAGTCATGTCCCGTTAGTAGTCTGAATGTTGCTACTGCAGATTTTCTTTGTAATGTAGTAATGTCATAAGCTTGTAGATTTTCCCATTCCTTTCCAGATGTTTTGGTGGTGTATTCTTCTCTAAGTTTATTGATGTATTTATTTGAGATAATTCTTTTGATAGAGTGAAAGGAAACTGGAGCAGAAGTTGGGTTTGAAACAATTTTGCTACCCTTCTTGGCTAGAAAATCGGCTATTTCATTGCCTGTCACTCCACAATGGGCCGGAATCCATTGAAGTACAACTTTTTTATGTAGACGGGATAAATGTTTTATCATTTTGTGACATTCGATAATTTTGATGCTTTTGGGTGTTGTGTCTCGTGTTTATTATAATATTAAAAAGGAGGAACTTTCTTTAATATGATAAACAGAAGTAGATAAATATTGAGGTGAAACACGACTGTGATTGGTTGTAAAACAAAATTCATTGAAATGTGATTGGTCCTTGACTCCCATTTAGGGCATGTGTTAAATAGTCACAAATAATGTACAAGAATTAATATATATATATGACATCTCCTGAATATAGTGTCAGAATTGAGGAAGTTATATAAATAAATATCTTATATACTGACAAATAATACACTGTACAAAACTATATTTGCTTAATACAAACATATTTTCTGCCTATTTACATTACCTGAATCCGTCTAATTATTGCGTTAAACACTTTAGCCAAAACACTGCTATCTAACAGCTTAACTACATGAATTATTTAATCAAAATTACAGTGAGAAATAACACGAGGTAATTTTCAATTTCTTATTGAGTAGTTGGATAAAATGCTTTTTTACCATCTTATTCATAAAGTTACATGTTTTCATGATACCAGTTTCAAAGGCCTTTGCCTTCATCAGTCAAACTCCAGTTGGAGTATCATGAAAACATGGAAACTTTACGAAGTGAGATGTAGATACATTTTATCCACTCAACTATAAATTACAGTAAAAGCTCCTTATTTGCAGGTTAAAAAAGTGTGACACAGTTCCTGTATTTGTGGCTAAACATTTCTTTATTCGCGGATCCAGTCGGTATATTAGAAGGATTAGTATCCTTTATTAACGTAATGGCAACTTTTTTTACTACAGGCACATGTCAAGGTGGCTTTTACAAAGAGTGATTCAAATCAAATGGACAAATTAATATCAAAGAAAAACAAACCTTATTGTCACTAAGCCTAAAGTTCATTGCTAAAAGCCACTGCTGCTGTATTTCACGTGCTCCTATATCCATTGGTAAATGCCGTCCTTGCCACAATTGGTGTTTTATTGTTTCAACTTGTCATCCGTTGCAATAATTTTGATTGAATAACATGTGTCTCTTCTGTTTTGTTGCCAATTTATAAAGTCAAGTAAAAGGAAAATTACATTTGAAAAGAAAAATATACGCCTAGACTGGGGTTTGAACTCAGGACCTTTGACTTTCTATGTCAATGCTCTTCCATCTGAGCCACCAATCTAAACACGTATTTTTCTCTTGCACATAGTTAATTCCCTAACCCCAAATGCTACGAGCCGTTGCTACGATTTTTGCAAATGGCGGCTTCTTTATTAAGAAGACTTATTATTGGGAATTTAAACATTACTTATAAAGCCAGTAGTGCTTCTTTCAATGTTAATATTATATGTTTTTAAACATCTTAATGATGGACAAATTATATTTGAAGCATTTGGGGTTACGGAATTAACTATGTGCAAGAGAAAAATACACGTTTAGATTTGGAGGCCTAGGTGGCTCAGATGGAAGAGCATTGACATAGAAAGTCAAAGGTCATGGGTTCAAACCCCAGTCTAGGCGTATATTTTTCTTTTCAAATATAATTTGTCCATCATTTAGATGTTTAAAAACAAATAATATTAACATTAAAAGGAAAATTGTTCAAAATCTCTCATTAATTGATTTTATTTTGATAATTTTTATTGTATTTTGGAAACTTGGAACATATCTCCTATATACCCATACAAATTACCATTCCATATTCACGGCATATTTGCAGAACATATCCCCTGCGAATAAGGAGGTTTTACTGCATTAAAAAAATCATGAATTATGTTTTCCTTGGTTTTGCTTTTCGTTTTGTTACATTCAAAACTGGTTCAACAATGATTGCATCTGATATATTATGATCTATACTTACATTATTTCCTCGGCCATTAAAAACTCCAGAATTTAATGAATTACTTAATGACTGTAAAAGCCAATTAATGAATGGAAGCACTTTCTGTTGATTCAAAAAACCTATCAGAACAACAATCATAACTGGAAGTGCTAAATAGGAAGACTGTCCTAATTCTTGTTCCATGATCTTTGGTTCTGGTTTGAAAGAAAGTCTCACCAATTTAAAAGATGAATTAGCTTTAAAGTGAACAGCGTGAGTTGTGTATGAATGAGTTTGATGTGATAGAGATGACTCAAGTTGCAGGAAATATCCTCGACCATCTGCTGGAATTGATGGAAACACAAGCATTGCAGAATTCAAGCCTCGACTAGATTTCCCATTCGATGAATCAAGTTTCATGACATGAACAGGGGAATCAGGAGCATCTTCTCTGCACAGTTTTGCACGTAGTGTTCTTAAATACTCTGCATTTGTTGCCTGAACGTAGACAGTAAGATCCATTTGATTCAATGGATGAAATACAATTAATCTTAAACCTTGTATGTCACCATCAGTAGCCTGCAAGAAAACACCAGAAAAAACACTGTTATTTCAATTAAAAATTATGCCTAATAAATAAGGAAGTGGAGAAGCATGAATGATAAAGTAGCTTTTAATTTTAGATGTTATGTATAATTTAACATGTTCCAGTCCTAGACAAATTGATTTTTTGAAAAGATAAATTATCGAACCCCGGACCTCCGACTCTGTATGTCGGCATGCAGCCCATTACACCATTTGATACATGGTACAAATACTAACATTTCTTTCCACTTATACAATTCCCTTAAATTCGAAGGCAGATATTCTTGGACCAACGGATCTGTGCCCCCATAAGAAATGAGAACTAAACACTAATTCCGTTTCTGCCACAGTAAATCATTTCCCTCCCTGCATTCTTGCCTGTCTCTATTTTCTATCTCTCTCTTTCTCTCTCCCATTACTCAGTTTTGAGCTTTCTTGTGGGATATTATGTGCACTCACAGTCCAGTGTTGTCAAATCAGTATCAGTATGTTATGTTATACAGTACGTAAATTGTAAATTATCATCATTAGCTTAATTCATAAACATAAATTAGAATTTCTATATAGTATCAGTATGTTATATAATATGCAAATAAGATTGTAGCATGTAGTAACTTCGCCATAGCCAGTCCCTAGCCCGGATGAGAGAAAAGGAGGGTATATGATTGTGTGTTCATACCTAAAATTTTATAATTTTGTTAGGACTTCAAGATTATGTTCCAAATCTAACCAAATAAGACAATGAGGTGAAGGAGAAGTATTTATGACGAAACATTTATCTTTAAAAACAACATATGTATATTCCCTTCACGTAATCTCCATTTAACTAACAAATATCCACTATTTAAAGAGAAAAATTATACGCTCAGACCGGGACTTGAACCTGGGACCCTTGGTTTTCTAGTCCAAGTGCTCTACCATTTGAGCTACCTGAGCAAGTACGATCTAAACGCAAATCTTTCTCTATATACATTGAAATTCCCGCCCACCAAATGCTTTGAAGCTTTTGCTTCTATCTTTGCAAATGGCGGCTCCTATATTAAGAAGACATTTTGGGAATCATACATTACATTATAAATGCCAGTACGGCTATTTTCGATGTTTTTTATTATTAATTTCATACATATCAATGATCGATAAATCATATTTAAAGAGAAATATTATACGCTCAGACCGGGACTTGAACCCGGGACCCTTGGTTTTCTAGTCCAAGTGCTCTACCATTTGAGCTACCTGAGCAAGTACCGATCTAAATATGATTTATCCATCATTGAGATGTATGAAATTAATAATAAAAACATCGAAAATAGCCATACTGGCATTTATAATGTAATGTATAATTCCCAAATATGTCTTCTTAATATAGGAGCCGCCATTTGCAAAGATAGAAGCAAAGGCTTCAAAGCATTTGGTGGGCGGGAATTTCAACGTATATAGAGAAAGATTTGCGTTTAGATTTGCTCAGGTAGCTCAAATAGTAGAGCACTTGGACTAGAAAACCAAGGGTCCCGGGTTCAAGTCCCGGTCTGAGCGTATAATTTTTCTCTTTAAATATGATTTATCCATCATTGAGATGTATGAAATTAATAATAAAAAACATCGAAAATATCCACTACTATAATTATATCAATTAATCGTAGAAATCAATCAGTGTCATTAGACCTACTTAAATTAAATATGAAGAAGTAATAATTAAGCTTACATTATTTAATATTCTAGAGCCTGACACCGGGAGGAAGTTTGGCAATGTCCCTACTCGGTCAGTTACAGTGGCTTCTATTTGACATAGTTGGGAGGGGGAGTGCGGTGGAATGGTGTGAGAACTGACGTGTACATTTTGAAGAACGATGCCAGCGCTACAGGGGCACAGATCCATTGGTCTGAGTATAACTAGAGTTATTAACAATGCCATCAGACAACTTCTGTTAAACATAGTTTTATTTGATTTTCATATGTATTATATAATTCAGTGACAGCTGTTTCGGTACACTGTACCTTCTTCAGACATGTTAACAAATTATGAATTGTGTTCCAACTGATCTAAGCAACAATACAACAATATTTATTTAAATTTTTTAATTTAACAAAGGGGATTCATTCAAATCAAGTTGAGAATTTAACAGTTTGTTACTAATTTTAAATTTATTAATTTCTACAGCCTCCAAAAGATCTAACTTCTTACCCTTATCACAAACATGTAAAATTTTAAAATTTGGATCGAAACAATTGATTATATTGGAATAGGTGGTTAGCATATTTTGAATATTCTAAATTTCTGTTTATATGCTCTCATGTGTTCCTTTATGTGGCACATGTGACAATGTCTATATAGGACAAACTGGATAGACCTTTTATCTTGGACAAATGAACACATGAGAGCATATAACAGAAATTTAGAATATTCAAAATATGCTTACCACCTTTTCCAATTTAAGCATTGTTTCGATCCAAATTTTGAAATTTTACATGTCTCGTGATAAGGGTAAGAAGTTAGATCTTATGGAGGCTGTAGAAATTAATAAATTTAAAAGTAGTAACAAGCTGTTAAATTCTCAACTTGATTTGAATGAATCCCCTTTGTTAATATTTAATTTTAGGAAGTTATATTTTGAGGTTATTTTAATTATATTATTTTTGGGTCTGGACATCTTACCTCAATATTAATTGTTAAATTTAAAAATTAAATAAATATTGTTGTATTGTTGCTTAGATCAGTTGGAACACAATTCATAATTTGTTAGCATGTCTGAAGAAGGTACAGTGTACCAAAACAGCTGTCACTGAATAATATAATAATTTGAAAATCAAATAAAACTATGTTTATTTTTATTTAATTAATAAATATGGATTTTCATCAAGTAAACACCAACTTCAATTGATTAATATATAGATGTTGTCCACCGCTGTGATCTCGAGGTACGCATGCTGTTTTGTCACACAGCGAACCCGAATTCGATTCCTGGTCGGCGGACAGGCTCCTGGGTGAGGTTTTTTTCGGGGTTTTTCCTCACCTGTAATACAAAATGTCAGGAAGCTTAGATCCCAATGGTCCCCAAAAATCATCTGGCCATCATCATCATCCTTATCATTATCATCTTTCATCTTTCATCAGTGTGGAAAGAACAGGAAGCTACACACCTATAATTCCCTAGTAAAAGCTGCAAAGCATAGCATGAAAATGCTATGATTGAAGTTGAAAGACCTGCCCTCGGCAGAATTACTATGGATGGATATAGATGTTATATTTAATTTAACATGTTTACATCCTGGACAAATTAATTTTTTGAACAGAAAGATTATCATAAGTAATGCCACGAGTGATTTCCAAATTATCGATAAATTCACGACTCACTAAGTGAGGAGTGAATTTATCTAGAGAATTTGGAAATCAATCAAGAGTGGCATTGTTAGGACTATTTAACGAATAAAATTAAGCTGTTTACTCACAAATCATTATTTAACTATAGTTATTTTAAAATATTTATATATTAATGGTAAACGGCGATGTTTGAAAACAAATGAGAAACGATAGGTACGCTTCTACTTGCTTCTTTTGTTTATCACTGTCAACCAGATCATACTATTTATTGCCAAAGGAACGCAATATTGTAAGGAGGAGCTTTCTTTAATATGGTAATTATAACACTGATAAATATTACTATGGTGAAACACGACTCTTATTGGTTGTAAAACAGAAATCATTACATGTGATTGGTCATTGACTCCCATTTGGGGCATGAGTTAAATAGTCATCTGAATTAGGAATCGAACCCCAGACCACCCACTCTGAATATTGGCATTTGACACATTACACATTCGAGACACGGTGCAAATGCTAACATTTCTTTCCACTTACACAATTCTGTTACGTTCAAAGACAGATACCTGAGCTATTAACAATGCCATTCAGACAACTTCTATTTGAAGTAATTTTAATGAGAATTTTATTACGTACTTTTAATTGGTAAAGGTTAATATTTAGATGCTATATTTAATTTAACATGTTTATGTCCTAAACAAATTAATTTTTTGAAAAAAAAAATATCACCTGAACCAGGAATTGTACCCTAGATCTCCAACTCTGTATGTCGGCATGCAGCCCATTACACGATTTGAGACACGGAACAAACGCTAATATTTTTTTCCACTTATAATTTTTCTTTCCAAAAAAGTATGAGCCACTAATCCATTTGTAGTAAAGGCTGTAATATATTTAATTCAACTTTTACAATATATTTAATTCAACTTTTACAATACTAAAAATGTTAGTCATGGGAAAGAATTACAAAAAAGTTTGAAGAAACTAAATCATCTAAAGCTACTGTATAGCAACATATCATGGCATGTGCAGACATTTGCATCAAAAGCAAGAATTGATCAAATAGTTCTTCTTCTTCTTTCTTCCAAGTATTAGGCCAAGGCCTGTTACGATCCTATAGAAAATTTTCCCTCCAGCGTTTCATAGGATGGCCCAGTGATCTTCGTCCTCTTGGTATATAATTATAAACACCTTTGGGGATCCGATTTGAACTCATTCCTTCAAGATGGTGTTTCCAATTTAGCTGGTAGTTTTAATATATTCAAAAATTGGCGTAGTCTTCAATTCTTTTAAGATATCGATGTTCCTTTTCCGATCCCATCTGGTGTAACCCGCTATTCTGCGCATGAATCTCATTTCACAAGCCGTTATTTCTGCTTTCATGTTGTCTTTTTAGTCTCCATGCTTCACTACCATAGGTCAACACTGGTCTAGCCAAAGTGTTATATAAACGTAATCTGGTTTGTACAAGGGATGGTTTCCATAACTTGATTAATAATTCCCAAACTTTTATTGTAACTAGTAATTTTTTTCAAGGATATCCTTTTCATCCCAGATACAGATATAATATCCAAGGTATTTAAATTGATTAGATCTCTCTAAAAATTTTATTCTGGAGACAGATTTTATTTTGTATGGAGTCCTTCCCATGAAATGTCCATCATTTTAGTTTTGTTAATTGATATTTCCATATTAAATTTGTTATTAGTTATTTAATATCTATATAGGTTCAATCTAACTGACTCACCTCTGTATTCAATCTGCCGAGCTGAAGAATAAAATTTAGAACATATTCTGCTGAGCTGTACATTCATATACTGTTACAGAAATATCCTACAGTCTCTTTCATCAGTCTTTGGTGGAAACTGTACAATACAGAGGATGTTTTGCAAAATTCCTTTACAAACTTAGAGGGCTTGTAGAGGGATACTGGGCAGATAATGTTTTGAATAAGCCCCCCCTTTTTTAATATAATAAATTTGGGAATTTTAACATTATGAGGTTTTATTAGTAAGAATCAAATGAATCGTGAATTCTTCTTACCTCATACTTCTATGTTTTTTTCAAAACACAGCACCGCAGCATCGGAGAACAATCTTTCCCATCATCAGCTGTTTTCATGACTCAATTTTTTCTTTTGCCGGTAATTATCCAAACTGCCATCTGGTGTACTTTTGAAGGAGTAATTTTCTAAACTGCCATCTGGTGTATTTTTGAAGCTTGGTTCGTCCAGAATCTTGAAGTTCATGGTTCTAGTATGGTTTGGATTTAACATTTTGGGAGAAGATATATATATTCACAAAAACCATACTAGAACCATGAACTTCAAGAGTCCGGATGAACCAAGCTTGATTACAATGTTCTTCAAAAATACATCAGATGGCAGTTTAGAAAATTACTCCTTCAAAAAGTACACCAGATGGCAGTTTGGATAATTACTGCAAAAGAAAAAATTGACAGTCGTGAAAACAGCTGACGATGGGGGAAGATTGTTCTCCGATACTGTGGTGCTGTGTTTAAAAAAAACATAGAAGTGTGAGATAAGAAGAATTCATGATTCATTTGATTCTTTAGGACCCCTTAGTCAGATACATACAATTTTTCGTTCTGCAACTATAAGTTCAAATGAAATGTTTAAATCTCCCGCTTCTGCTGAATGTGTAAAGTTTACCTGTACTCATAAGTTAAATATGGGATATAACAACATGAGGTTCCTATCCATTGAATAAATGAGTCAATTCTTATCTTATGTCATATTTCATGTTTTTTTAAAACATGGGAACTGTAGTTTTCAAGAGGAGTCGCTCTCATCCTCAGCCAACATTATGACTACCGGATTTTCGTACGAATCTTCATCTATAAACATTGCCATCTGGTGCTGATTTGATGAAACTTGAGATCAAGTCCTGCGTTAATTGGGAATTTCAAAATTTATCGATCTAAATTTGTTCTACTGAATATATATATTTTCTGAAAATGTCAATTCCAAAGGTTTTTCCAAATGTTTTAAAAGTTTAGCCTCTTCTTTCAATTTTATGACTCTCTAGCAAACTATGTGCTGCAAGAGCTGATTTTTCAATTTCACTATTTTTTATACTTCTAAAGTGTTCTTTTGTGCAACGATCCAAATTCCTTTTTGTTTTTCTGTATATATACTTTATTAAAATATAAAATTATGGAATATTCACCTGAAAGGTCCGTCTCCTCAACTTAATTAATTATTTAACTGTAGTGCTTTCGGGACTTGTCCCATCATCGGCAGGATTCAAAACTGGTGTTTCACTGAAGATCTAGTAGAGGGGGTTACATGTATTGGTTAAACGTACTCAAAGAGATGGAAATAATGAAAACAGTTCACAACAACGACAATCTGATAAACGAAAACGAACCCAATACATTTAACCCCCTCTACCAGATCTTCAGTGAGACACCAGTTTTGAATCCTGCCGATGATGGGACAAGTCCCAAAAGCGCTACAGTTAAATAATTAATAAAGTTGAGGAGACGGACCTTTCAGGTGAATATTCCATAATTTTATATTTTAATTTTGAATAATACCTCAATGGAACACATCATGAATCTTATAAAAGTTGATATATACTTTATATATATTATAGGGGAAAAAAAAAAAAAAAGGAATTTGGACACTTGCACAAAAGAACACTTTAGAAATATAAAAAATGGTGAAATTGAAAAATCTGCAATAGCAGCACATAATTTATTACAGAATCATAGAATTGAAAAAGAAGCTAAAATTTTTAAACATCTATCCAAATATTTAGAATCAACAGTTTGGGAAAAGATATGCATTCAGAAAAACCATCTTAAATCCATGAATTTTGAGTTTCCAGACGAACAAAATTTGATTACAGAGTTCTTCAAATCAACACTACACTATATGGCAGTTTAGAAAATGACTGGCATGATGAAGAATCGACAGTCGTGACAAGACAACAGCTGAGGTTGGGAGTGATGACTCTCGATATCGCAGTTTTGTATTAAATAACATAGATGTATGAGGTAAAAAGAATTCACGTTTCAATTGATTTTTACTAACCACAATGTTAAGTAAAGTAGAAAAGTTTGATTACTTTGCATACAAACAATTATTCTTACAAAAGTGACAAATTGAAGTTCCATTATTTTTCTGTTGACACTGAACATTGTCACGAATTCAGTGAATGTTGGGTTGTGTAAATGTGAATGAGCCATAAATCATTAAATTACTATTGATTTATCCCCGAAAGTCACAGGGGATTTAAACACTTAATACTAAGGCATTACATTTGCAGCACAAAAATGGTATATTTTCACATAAAGGATCCTATTCAAAAGTTATCTATTCAGTCCCGTCTACAATCCCTAGATATTTGTAATGGGAATTTCTGAACAACCAATAAATTATCTACCACAGCTAATTTTACATACAGTTAATGAAAAAATCACTAGTTAGCTCTTCAAAAAATATAACTAAGCTCTTCTGGCACTTTCCGAAAATGATTTGCAACGATCAATTTATAATTTACAAAAAATAGGTGCCAAATTTAATATGGAAATATCAATTAACAAAACTAAAATTATGGCATTACATGGGAAGGACCCCATACAAAGTAAAATCTGTCTCCAGAATAAAATTTTAGAGAGATCTAATCAATTTAAATATCTTGGATATTATCTCTCTATCTGGGATGAAAAGGATATCCCTGAAAAAGTTACTAGTTATAATAAAAGTTTAGGAATTATTAATCAAGTTATGAAACCATCCCTTGTACAAAAAAACACCAGATTACGTTTATATAACACTTTGGCTAGACCAGTGTTGACCTATGGTAGTGAAGCATGGACACTAAGAAAACAACATGAAAGCAGAATAACGGCTTGTGAAATGAGATTCATGCGCAGAACAGCGGGTTACACCAGATGGGATCGGAAAAGGAACACCGATATCTTAAAAGAATTGAAGACTATGCCAATTTTGGAATATATTAAACAGTACCAACTAAATTGGAAACACCATCTTGAAAGAATGAGTTCAAATCGGATCCCCAAAGCTGTTTATAATTATATACCAAGAGGACGAAGATCACTGGGCCGTCCTATGAAACGCTGGAGGGAAAATTTTCTATAGGATCGTAACAGGCCTTGGCCTAATACTTGGAAGGAAGAAGAAGAAGAAAAAATATAACTATGCAATGGACTTGTGCATCAGCTATGGCTGAATACATATAATCGTTTATTTTAGGAATTCTCACTATGAGGTATATTCATTAAGGTAGAATATGTTTATCACTCACCTCATATTGTTCTTCTTATTTGATTATAAACTAGTTTCGGAACATAGTTTCTGTTCCATCCTCAGTATCATCACGACCGTTGTTCTGTCGTCTTGAAGACGACAGAACAACGGTCGTGATGATACTGAGGATGGAACAGAAACTATGTTCCGAAACTAGTTTATAATCAAATAAGAAGAACAATATGAGGTGAGTGATAAACATATTCTACCTTAACATATAATCGTCTTCTTCTTCCCTCCAAGTATTAGGCCAAGGTCTGTTACGATCCTATAGAAAATTTTCCCTCCTGCGTACTTCCGGAAAATTCTCATATAAGACTTGAAAGCATAATAATAATCCCTTTGATTGGTTGCTGGCCAAAAGAAGGCAAGACCAGTGATGGGGCTGCTATCTTATAACCTCTGGTCAGGCTTTTCTGGAGAAGAAAAGATATAATGAAAAATAAAACTATTAATCAAAGGTATTACCTTGACAGGAATACCAACTGGAGTAGCTCTCTGGATGTGCTGATTAATTTCTGCACCTTCCTTCATTCGCACAACATAATCACACTGTAAATAGAAAAATACAGTCATAACATGTTAAGAGATATCAAAGCTTGAAGAACTGGTATTAATAAAAATAAAAATGGACAACATCTACCTGATTTGTAAAAAAATACTCTAGATACTTTATTTTTTTATTTAAGTAAAAGTATTTTCATGACCATTGTTAATGTCATCTTGAGGAGCAGTCTCTTGCTCTCTCTGTTGGCAGACTGAAAAACCGTGAGATCGAATAATTTTCCCTAAATTTTCAAAGTTCACTCATTTCTCCTTTTTGTTTTTATTAATGTAGACTTTTTTCCCCAAATCGTGAGTTCTTTTTATTTTTCTAATTGTTTTATTAATATAATGAAGGTGGGAGAATAACATTTACTATGATTTGAGGGAAGTAGATTATACAGGGAACAATTGGAAGGCATTAGCTCAGGATAGGGATGTATGGAGAGCTTATGTCCGTGCGGCCATAAATCTACGGGTTCGATAGTGCCAGTGAGTGAGTAAGTAAGTAAGTAATATAATGAAGAGTCTACTCTGTTGGTAGACTGAAGAAACTCAAAATCAAATCATTTTTCCCAGGAATTTCAAAATTCATTAATTTCTTGTTTTTGTTTTTTTGAATGTAGATTTTTTTCCAAACCATGAATTCTTTTGGTTTTTCTATTTGTTTTGCTAAAAGAAGAAGTTAATGAACTTTGAAATTCCCGGGGAAATTATTTGATTTCAAGGTTTTTCAGTCAATCAACAGAGGGAACAAGAGGCAACATAACAAGAGGGAGCAAGAGGTAACATAACAATGGTCATGAAAATAGTGAGGATGGAACCAAAGAAGGTTTTGAAACTAGTCTAAGATGAAGAATAAGGTGAGGTGAAAATTTTACTTAAATAAATGATACCAAATTGTGTTAATTCCTAAAAAAAAGTTAATTCTAGATACATATTTGTTTAATGTTCACTCACCTCAGGTTGCAAACCCCTGATGCGAAACTGACCACTTATTTCAGTACTGCTCTCCTCCTGAAAGTGGGAACACTTGTCTCGTCCCACTGCTTCCACAACAACTCCTTCTTCAGGTTCTCCATTCAGAGATGTGACCATACCATATGCACTGTATGCTACTCGATGTCCACTATCAAAATACAAACCATCAGTAATTGGCCAAACAAGTTAAAAATTGCATATAAATCTATTACCTTATAAAATAAAATAAAAAACACAATAATAACAATTTTATCTCAGCATAATTTCATTATGCTAGTCCAATGTTTTTTTTTAATTATACACCATCACCAGAACTTCAGATGTTATCAAATGAAGACATGGGGGGAAAAACAATGAATGTCACTTTTTATCGAAATCCTACTTATACGTCTGTTAGATAGCGTGAAGTCCATACTTTCTTCAGGTATATTAGTTTGATCGAAAAGTAATGAGTGTCAACAGTTACAAGCAAATTAAAAAACATAGGAAGCGGGAAAAATGATGAGTGTCATGACGTTTTGCTGAAATAACGATGAGTGTTTTGCAACTCTTTGAATTTAAATCACTTTCATGTTGGTATTTTAATGTTAGCAACCCTGTATTTATTGTAACATTTCAACCCTGTTTCCATTGTTGATTAATTTTTTGTTTCAGGAACTTTCAAAACTTCTCTCCAATGAGACATCAAAAAACTATTATAAGAATCTACCTCATTGAGAAAGTAGAGTTAATATGCAGAAGTATAACAAAAGGGTTTCATTGTTTTAGATACTTAGAAACTTAAAATATGGTATTCTATTATTACCTTAACTTAGTTAACTCTTTAATATAATACTAAGTTGTGCTGTGCTTGTTAATTATTTCAACAACAATGAATCTTCATCGTTTTTTCCGCTTCCAAATGTACGTCAAATAAAAGAAAAGTGTACATTGTTGCTATTTTTAAAGGTTACTAATTGAACATAAGTCAATATAATGTCTAATATACATACTCTATGTTAACCACAACTACATTTTAAATAATAAACAAATGTTCCCACAAAAGGGTTTCAAAGTTTTAAAAATTGTTTTTCTCTGTAATGGTAAAAAGTGACATTCATCGTTTTTCCCCCCATGTCTTCAAATGGAAACTACTTTCACAAATTATAATCCTTTGAAAACTGCCATTGACTGGTCAATATCAAATTTGAGTACTGTGGATGCATTTCGAGGTATTTTCATGCATGTCCTAACTCTGTGATCTAGGACTGATAGTTTTTAATTCCCTCTCTGAACAACTGCATTCTCAAATTAAATTATATTAATTTTTATGAGTACGTAATCAAACAATGGTAAAAAGAATTTTTTTTTTCTCTTTACTATTGATTACAATAATTTAATTATATTCATTAATTTACTTATTTCTATCATAATAATAGTTTCAGTTTCTCAATATTTAATTTAATAATTTATGAAAATCTTGTAACCAGTTCAAATTTCTGTTATACATAATTTTGGTAGGAATTTTTTTGAAGTTAGGAGGTTATGGATTGCTTCGTGTATATAGTCTCTCAAGATCTAGAACTGAATATCTGCCAAAAAGGAAACATTTATAGTATTCCAGCTACCTGTAAAATGTTAAGATGGAAATAAAATGTTAAATTAATGCTATAACTATGGTAAGAAAATATAGACATGTGCCATTAACATGTGACGAACTTTCAATTTTTAAGGATTCCATTTCTAGATATTGGAAAGAATTAATTACTTACTGCCAAATTTGAAGAATTAGATATATGCATAAATACAGATATTGTCATAAGTAGTGTTGTTTTTTAAACAAATTTCATTTGAATTTTCTTCTGACAAGAAATTAAACTACTTTTCAAATCAGAGACTAACAGATTCTATAGTATTGAGTCATCTTACAGCGAGATTTTTATTATCCCGTGATGGTACCAGTCTCTAGTTTTTATGCAAAGAATTAATTGAGACCTACTTCCACAGCTTCAATGTTTTCGTTATTTTCGAAATTTCATGCAATAAATCAGCCATGGATCAAAACTGATAGTAATCTGAAAACGCAAGATTAGGGCCATATGCTGGGTGTGATAGCAGTTCGACTCCCCCCAATTCCTGAATTTTTGTATAGTTGTTCCTCCAAAACATTCATTTCAACCCCCAGCAAATTATTTTAACGAATTATATATATCAATCTTAAAGGAAAAAAAGAAACTCCAAATGTTGAAATATAGTGTATATTTCATAATGGCCCAGCAATAATTATTATGGGTGAAAATATACAAATGTTTTACTTCATTAACTACTCACTTTTAACATTATTCATTATTTTAATTATAGATTTCCTTCAAGTTTTTTTCATTAATCAAACCTTTTTTATTAATAATGAAAATAAAATAAACTGTATAAGTAGAAAGAAATGTTGACATTCTTATCAGTGCTTGAAGGCGTAATTAGTATCGCACTGATGAACAGAATCAGAGATCCAGAGTTCAAGCCCCGGTTCGGGCATTCATTTTTTTTTGTTTTATTTGTGAAAACTTGCTAAAAATTGATAGTTTTCCGGCAAGTTTTACTAATTTTAAGTGCAATTTTCAAAAATGTTGTGCATTTCAAGGATTTCAAAAAATCTCAAATTATGCAATTGCAGTATGGGGTCTAAACCACAATCCTTAAAATGTCATGACTTATTCCAGTTATTAAGAATAAAGATCTGCATCAACTGCACTCACATTTGGAACAAACTCCCAGTGAAATACACCTTCAAAATTCCACCAGACACACAACTTTACATTAAAAACAGACATTTCTTATGAAACAACGTAATAAATAATGAAGTATAAATATATGAAGAAATAAGAAGTAAATTTTTATCAAATAAACTTAATTAGATCTTTAAAAATCATCGGAGAACATATTGTTTAAATAACTCCACCTTAGATCTATTAATTAAATAAAAATAAAAAATAGTTTTATTAGTTATGTAGACAGGAAATAACACTATGAGGTTTTTTAATATTGTTTATTTTTTATTTCACTCACCTCATACTTCATAACTCCTAGCATACCCAGGGTTTCATCACATCCTTTGTGACATTCTCAATGCTGTGTCACGTCAGTTGTGAACGTGACACAGCATTGAGAATGTCACAAAGGATGTGATAAAACCCTGGGTATGCTAGAAGTATGAGGTGAGTGAAATAAAAAATAAACAGTAGTTTTATTTGATTTTCATATTTATTATATAATTCAGTGACAGTTGTTTTGGTACACTGTACCTTCTTCAGACATGTTAACAAATTATGAATTGTGTTCCAACTGATCTAAGCAACAATACAACAATATTTATTTAAATTTTTAAATTTAACAAAGGGGATTCATTCAAATCAAGTTGAGAATTTAACAGTTTGTTACTACTTTTAATTTATTAATTTCTACAGCCTCCAAAAGATCTAACTTCTTACCCTTATCACAAACGTGTAAAATTTCAAAATTTGGATCGAAACATGATTAAATGGAATAGGTGGTTAGCATATTTTGTCTGAAAAAGGTACAGTGTACCGAAACAGCTGTCACTGAATTATATGATAAATATGAAAATCAATTGAGTTGGTGTTTACTTGATGAAAATCCATATTTTTTAATTAAATAAACATAAAATGTAGTTTTATTTGAATATGAAAATCAAATAAAACTACGTTTTATTTTTATTTAATTATAGAATATGGATTTTCATCAAGTAAACGCCAACTCAATTGATTATTTAATTAGATCTTTACACCTCACTTCATATAAACTATTTTTCCTTGGAACTGGTCTCAAAGGAAAATAGTATATATGAGGTTAGGTGTTAAAGCTCTAATTCAATTTATTTATAAAATGTCTCATAATGTGAATTCCAATTAATTTTATGTTAAAAATGCATTTTTACTTTAAGTAATAATTAAATACATTTAATTACAACTGTACACTTTATCTTGCACAATGAATTCGCAGTTAAGTTGAAATCTTATTCAGAATGAGTATCTCTGGAACATGTATATGCGAAACAGCTTATTTTATGATATTCTAAGTTAGTTATAAATTTGAGAATTGGAACGAAAGTGTCTGGAACATGTCCTGGCAATAAAATTAATTTTAAGAGATTCCAAAAACCAGCCGGAACCTAATTAAAAATGAGGATAAAAGTTTCTGCAATATGATAAAATTCTTTTTAAGAAATCCTGAGTCTATTGAAATTTAATTGAGAATGGGGGTAAATGGTCTCTGGAACAAGTTTAAGTTAGAAAACATAATTTAGGAGAGTTCTGCCTTCTGATTGGTCAGCGTTAGGATATGTTTACAATCTCAAATATTCCATATAAAGGAATATTTGAGATTGTAAACATATCCTAACGCTGACCAATCAGAAGGCAGATACAACTTACGAACACATCGCGGAGAACGTATAAATAGGACAGACAGCGGACAGAATTGCCAGTCTCAAGACAACCCTTGAGGATGACAGACGCAGTCTTTGGCGAAACGTCGGGGAACTACAAGCCTCACGACCACGGCCTACAGCCCGAAAACCTTCATCAAGTTCATCATATCCAAAAAAATTCCCCTCAAGTTTGGATTATTTTTATCTATGTTTTTTCATCTACATTCTTCTAGTACTGTTGCTCTACATTTTTTTTTCCATCTTTACTAACATTTCATACTATTTTAAACATTTTGCAATGATAATTATTTTTTTACAATTATTAAATATTTATCTACATAAGCAATGATTTCTTCAAAGTTCTGCAGAATTTTGCACATGAGTGAACATTTAAAGAAAATTCCGCTGGATGGTGGAGATATCTGTGAAATCGGAATGACCAACATTCAAAAATATATTTTAAGAAATCTCACTTCATTTTATTAGCTTCTGATAGAACAAGTTAGTGTACATCAGATTAGTTTACACTTCATTAAATAATATGTATGTTATATTTGAAGAGAAAAATTATACGCTCAGACCGGGACTTGAACCCGGGACCCTTGGTTCTCTAGACCAAGTGCTCTACCAACTGAGCTACCTGAGCAAGTACCGATCTAAACACAAATTTTTCTCTATATACTTTGTAATTCCCGCCCAACAAATGCTATGAAGCCTTTGCTTCTATCTTTGCAAATGACATATTTGGGAATTATACATTACATTATAAATGCCAGTATGGCTTTTTCCATGTTTTTATTATTAATTTCATACATCTCAATGATGGATAAATCATATTTGAAGAGAAAAATTATACGCTCAAATGTGATTTATCCATCACTGATATGTATGAAATTAATAATAAAAACATCGAAAAAAGCCGTACTGGCATTTATAATGTAATGTATAATTCCCAAATATGTCTTCTTAATATAGGAGCCGCCATTTGCAAAGATAGAAGCAAAGGCTTCATAGCATTTGGTGGGCGGGAATTACAAAGTATATAGTGAAAAATTTGCATTTAGATCAGTACTTGCTCAGGTAGCTCAGATGGTAGAGCACTTGGTCTAGAGAGCCAAGGGTCCTGGGTTCAAGTCCCGGTCTGAGCGTATAATTTTTCTCCTCAAATATGATTTATCCATCATTGAGATGTATGAAATTAATAATAAAAACATTGAATATGTATGTTATTTATTTTGTTAGGTTATGAAGGAGAAGTTGGTGTACATCCATTTTTTATAAACCTTTGGAAATTTATTGCAAAGGTTGGTAATGCCGATTTCAGACATATGTCTACCATCTAGTGGAAGTTTCTTTAAGTGTTCAACACATGTACTCTATGATTCTGTAGAAGTTAGAAAAAATCTTGGTAAAGGTAAACTACACTTTTTCCAAAAATCCATACATTTATTTCATGAAGAGAGACACACATTTCTAAATAAAGTTGTTTAAGTTTTTACTTACTTTAACTGCACATTAACAGTAGCTCCTTCTTTCACTGTTATCATTTTAGATGGTGGTTCAAATCTATATTCTTTCATCATAGGTCTCAAGAAATATTCACTAGGACTCAAAGAACTGAAGGTCATTTTTCCATCTGCACCAGTCTGACTGGTTTCGACGGAAACTTTCTCCTCCTGACAATGATAACAACACGCCCTACAAAAGCAAAGATTCACTTTTACTTTATCTGTATTTCCAGCAAGTTTTAAATTAGGAATACTTTACAACATGTTATTTAACACTTTCCAATACTGTTATTTTAACACAGTTCCAATAATGGATCATATTATAATGATATTGTGAAAGTGTTAAATAACATTGTTTACTGCTTATAAAAGTGGTGATGTAAAATTCTCAATTATACATACTTCTAAACAAAGCCGGCTGTTGGCGATGGTAATGACACTTATCTGATAGCAGACGAAACGAGAATTATAGATTTGTACATGTGGAAAGAATTGATAATGTTTGTGCCAAGTCTAGAATGGTGTAGTGGGCTGCACACTAGTCTGGAGAACTAGAGGTCCAAGGTTCGATTCCTGGTTCAGACAGTAATTTTTCTTTTTACGATATCATAATATTACAACATGTGATGCGAAAAATTTTTCTAACTTCCAATCATACACCATGCACATTTGCCAACAAACCAAAGTGATTTAAACTATGGAATCACGGGATACAGCCAACATATACACAATATTTAACAAATCTAAAAGCTAACCTAATGCAATTTAAGTATTCTAACTTGTGAAAGACCAACCTAAATCTAATGCAGCGGTTTTTCCTCACCTATAAGACAAATGTCAGGAAGCTTAGGACCCAACAGTCCCCGAAAATCATCCGGTCATCATCACCATCATCCTTATCATCACCTTCCTTCACCGGTGTGGAAAGCAACAGGAAGCTACCACACCTATAATTCCCTAGTAAAGCTGCAAAGCATAGCATGAAAATGCTATGATTGCAGTGAATGACCTGCCCTCAGGCAGAATTACTATGGATGGATGGGTGGAACCTGTGAAAGACAAACCTAAAAACTAATCTAATGCAATTTAAGCACTGTAACCTGTGAAAGAATGCAATGCCCAAAAATAAACAGTAAGTTCTGAAATTCTGAAGTATATGTGTACAGTTAGTGCATACTCTATGTTGGCTGCACTGGAACACATCTTTATTGTTGCATAGAATATTCATTAAAATCAATATGGCTGTCATGTCTTCATGCTACATATGTAGTTAAATATCATACAAAAGTATACTGAAATAATCGTTAGAAAAAATGTAAAAATCATTGTAAATGGTGGGAAATAATTTGAAAAATTAAACTGTAAAAATAAAATTTGATAGAGTTCATGAAGGAATTAAAAAGTCGCATCAGAGGTTGTAAAGTTTATCCCTTAAATTAAACAATAGGAGTTAGATATTCATGACTCACCTCATATTTCTAGAAATATGAGGTGAGTCATGCATATCTAACCCCTAATATTTAAAATAAACCTCATTGTATCACTTCCTTTAAATATTAATAAAATAGTTTTTAACGGTTTTATTTTTTAAATAAAAATTCTAAAATTGTCCCTATGTCTCTTCCTTGCCTTGAGATTTAATCATATAAATTAAAATTTCAAACCCCACTAGGTACTGGAACGTAGACAGCTAATCATGTTACCATGTGCTTATTGGATGTTTGATAAAATTGTCCTTATCTGAAAACTTTAATTAACTCTGAATTCAGGTCAGACATGATACTTATAGACTATGAAGAATGGGGTAAGAAAAAAGCATTTAATATATGTAATATTACTTACTTGCAAAGGTTTATTATCAGCTTTATCAAGAACTTCCACAATTACTTCTGCTAACTTGTGAGCATTGAAATTTCCATTTGCATCAGGTCCTGTTAAGACAAAACCTTCTTTCTCTGCTTTCACCCTGAAAAAATTCATTGATGCTAAATTAATATTTTATTTTGCTAACAACTGATTATAGGGGAAAAAAAATATTTTAATGATATAATTTTAATAGATATGCTTTCCAAAGTACAGTATTCTGATGGAATTAGCTGTTTCATGAAATTCTATATAGAGAATTCAAATATAATTTGTCCATCATTAAGATGTTTAAAAAAATGAATAATAAAACCATTCAAAGAAGCACTACTGGCTTTATAAGTAATGTTTAAATTCCCAATAAAAGTCTTCTTAATAAAGAAGCGCCATTTGCAAAAATTGTAGCAACTGCTCATAGCATTTGGGGTTAGGGAATTAACTATGTAGAAAAGAAAAATACGCGTTTAGATTGGAGGCCTAGGTAGCTCACTTGGAAAAGCATTGACATAGGGAGTCAAACATCCTGGGTTCAAACCCCAGTCTTGGCATATATTTTTCTTTTCAAATATAATTTGTCCATAATTAAAAACATACTAAATTCTTGCAAAATTCATGACTCTCAAGTCCACAGTAGGGTGATGATAAAAGAAAATTATGTGTTTTGAGCAATAACATAAAAAGTAAAGAGAAACAATTATTTTAATTCCATACATCCGATAGACCTCTCTGCCATTTTCCCACTAGGAATACTGATAAGATGGGACATTTTAGGGATCTAGGATTTCTTTTTATGAGAGATGAGAGTTGAGATATACACATACTGCATGTGTATGGAGGACTGTTTCTGATAGCTGGTAACAAATTTAACTTGGATTTTATCTTAACAGAAGCCGTGACTCCACCACTCAGTTTGATGCTCCTTACTGCAAACAATGGCTCTGCACCTCAGTTACCATTGGAGAAGATTTTTATAAAGCACACACATGTCCATTTACTACCATTCCTCCCTACAGGCTTTTCATAGACAATCTGTGAAGAAAAGTCACGTATTTCCTAATGTCTTTTTCAAAAGTTCAAAGGCAAAAAGTCCATGAGAGAAACTTGACAGGAATCTGGTTAAAGAGAATAATGTGTATTCTTATCTTCATTCTAACCTAAAATCTGAGGGTCGAAACCTGAAATATGACTTGAAGCCTTATCTTGAAGTACTAATACCTTATATTTGAAGAAAAAATTATTCGCTCAGACTGGAGTTTGAATGCAGGACCATATATGTGTGTGCACTTTATAGACCTGGGATCTCAATTCTGTAAATTAAGGTCAGAACTTCAGTTTGGTAATCAAAGGAATTGATTTTAGCCTGTTTGGTGACATGAGAAATTGTTAACTTCCCATTATAAGAGTATCCTGCAACGACCATGAAATTCTCAGAAAAAGTTTCTTTCAATGGGAATACCATATCAGGAATATTTTTTCACCCTTGAACACTTGTAAAAATACCAAGGGGTTTAATATTTTATTTTTAAGAAGTGATATTTTGAGGTTATTTTAATTATATTATTTGTAGTCTGATCATCTTACCTCAATATTAATGTTGATTTGTTCTTGAACATGTTTCAAAACAATTCTGTTTTATAGTCAGTTTGTCCAGACTGGATTTTTTTTTGTTTATTTTTTATTATTTCACTCACCTCATACTTCATAATTCATAGCAGACCCTGGGTTTCTTCACATAATTTGTGACATTGTCAATGCTGCGTCACGTTCACAACTGACGTCCAACGGCCTTCTATCCTGCAGACTGACCTCCGTGCCATCTGGTGGCTGACCGAAGAATTTCCAAATCAGTCCTCTTTCTTTTATAATACAACTATGAATTTTGAAATACCCGGTTATAAAGAAAGAGGACTGATTTGGAAATTCTTCGGTCGGCCACCAGATGGCGCGGAGGTCAGTCTGCAGGATAGAAGGCCGTTGGACGTCAGTTGTGAACGTGACGCAGCATTGACAATGTCACAAATTATGTGAAGAAACCCAGGGTCTGCTATGAATTATGAAGTATGAGGTGAGTGAAATAATAAAAAATAAACAATATTAAAGAACCTCATAGTGTTATTTCCTATCTACATAACTTAATAATGGATTTTTTTTTGTTTGATTTTATTTGGTATATTCTTCCTTTCCCTTTCCCTTGATTTATTTAACAAATTATTTATCTTTTTCTCTTGTTTCTTAATTTTCTTTTTCATGGTTAGGTTCAAAAAAGTGAAAAAATTATTTTCTAGGTTTTCCAACATGATGTTTCCTAATATTTTAGACAGTTTGATATGTAACAAGTCTGGACAAGCTGACGATAAAACAGAATTGTTTTGAAACATGTTCAAGGACAAATCAACATTAATATTGAGGTAAGATGATCAGACTACAAATAATATAACCAAGGGGTTTGTTGGAGTCACTTAGGTACATGTATGCTTCGTCCACAGTCACCACAAATTTCCATCTTTCTCTTGCCAGGAAATTTTCATACAATTTTCTACTATTTGTGAAACATTCTGCAATGTGACGAGGCAAAAGCTTGTGAACTCTGCTCTATTGATGATCATGATCACAGTTTTTAATGATATCTCTTATTTATTTGCAATGGTTCTTTGTGTGGATGAGTTACTAATTACTATCGGTTACAAGTACCCTAACCTTCTTCACCGCCTCCAGAAAACTGGCTTGTCATGAGTCATGGACTTGCCAACTTCTTCTTGTTGTTTTTCAATGGCTTGCAGTTGGGATCCTTCAACCCATTTTGCCTCTTGTCTCCCAGTAAAGTCCACTTCCACTTAGGTTGTTGGATTGTTGAAGGGTTCTGCACAATGTAGCAGATATAAAAAAACTACCTGTTTCTCACCCTTTGGAATTAATCCAACGCAGGATTTTCCCTTACTATATTTGAAAAAAAAATGTACGCCTAGAATGGGGTTTGAACCCAGGACCTTTGTCTCTATGTCAATGCTCTATCTAAGTGAGCTATCTAGGCCTCCAATCTAAATGCATATTTTTCTCTTATACATAGTTAATTCCCTAACACCAAATGCTACGAGCCATTGCTACAATTTTTGCAAATGGCGACTTTTTTATTAAGAAGACTTTTTATTGGGAATTTAAACATTACTTATAAAGCCAGTAGTGCTTCTTTCAATGTTTATATTATTCGTTTTTAAACATCATTATAATTTGTCCATCATTAAGATGTTTAAAAACGAATAATATAAACATTTTCCCTTATTATTTAATACTGAACTGATCACTTCCTTTGACGCCACAATTTTTTTTTTCTTACACATTTCTATTGTAGCATAATAACTACAGTTTGCATCAGAAAGGGCAGTAAAATATCCTTCCCAGTAAAGCTCAATTTGCTTTGGCATCTTAGCAACAATACACTGTGAATGCTTACACAGACACATTGACAACTATTGAATTATCCTTCTACACCCTGACCTACAAAATCATATGATGGCACCACAGTCACACTAGAAATTTGTTACCAGAGATCTGGAACAATCTATGTGTGTGTAATATACAGAGTGGGCCAAGAGTCACTATCTATTACATAGCAGAGTAGAAGTAGTATGGGGTAGTGACTTTTGGCCCACCCTGCATATATACATACATATATATATAAATACATATACACAACATTTTATTTTTTTCTATTCATTTTATATTAGTTTTAAATCAAGGATAGAAATTTAACTGATATGAAACAAAATTATAGAAAAGATAGAAAGAATACATGTAAGCTATCTTTTTTGTTTTAATATTTAAAGGAAGTGACACTTATGAGATTTATTTAAATAATATGAGTTAGATATGCACAACTCACCTCATATTTGTAGCTTCTTGAAGACCCTGGGTTTCGATGCTTTAAGCATCATTGTCAATTCTTTCAAACTCTTGAGTCAGATGCTTAAAGCATCAAAACCCAGGGTCTTCAAGAAAACTACAAATATGAAGTGAGTTGTGGATATCTAACTCATATTATGTAAGCTATCATCTGAGTCAGCGATAGTATTCACTTCAGAACTGTTTTAAAATATTTTCATTAATCCTCAAGAAACAATAAATTTAATTATGAACTAATTATATAATTAAAAGTGTATTAATAAGATTATGCTTTTTTTTATTTTAAAATACAATAGGAAGTAACATTAAGGGCCGGTTGTACCAACTCAGTATAAGTTCTGAATACATGCTATCTCAAGTATTCAGCCAAAATTGCGTTGTACCACGACAGTATTGCACCTTAGCCGGAGCATAAACTCGGTAGACTTTCTACGGTCATTCGAAGCCGATTATTGTGAAATACTCGAGTTAACTTTCCAAAATGGCAGCCAGAAACATGTCTAGAAATTTATTTCTGGATTCTGATAGTGACGACGAAGTATTATACGATATGTTTCTAAAGACCCGGAAACTCAGACAAATCAGGGGAAGACCGGATCATATTGAAAATTACAATGATGAAGAATTTTTTCGTCCGCTTTCGCCTTGATCTCATCAGACATCGATTAGAACATAAAACGAAAAGGTAAGATTTTAACATTTTTCGTTTGTATTTATTATTTCCACAATCATTGTTTAATATTTGTAGGTGATTATTTAAACATTTTTATTTAAAAGAGGTATGAGCATGAATTAGCATTAATACTCGTACTTGAACCTGTAGCTTCATTAGATAATACTGTATAATACAATGCATTTTATAATAGGGGTAGGAGTTTAAAAAATAATCTTCTATGAAAGTGTGCTTTTCAAAGTAAATTGCTTTTATTTTACACCTATAATTTAACAAACATTGAAGTGCAAATTTTGAGGTTATATTATAATGCCATTAAATTAAAATCTTAACTAACAACGTTGGTTATTGCCATTGACTTTAAATAAAAAATGTGTATTATGTCGTGTGCCATAACCTTTTTCTAAACTATCATAAAATTGATAAATTGTTTTATTATTATTATTATTATTATTATTATTATTATTATTATTAATCAGGATATTATCAGTAACATAACCATAATTTTTTCAACATTCTACAGAAAAATCTCAAGGAGACCAGTTCATCTTGAAGAAGGTATGGAAGATTGTTTCGTCTGGTTTCGCTTTTGAAACAGAGCAATTACGTTCAATGTGGATCTGATCATACATCGATTTACAACAGAAAGGTAAATATTTTATATTTAGTAAAAAAATTAATTAAAAATAGTCTTCTATCCAAGTGTAATTTCTTAGGCTATATGTTACAACCCACAAAAATGTAACAAAAGAACATTGAAGTGTTAATTTTGAGATTATATTACAGTGCCATAACCTTAAAAACTTAAGTTACAGTAGTGATTATGGTATGCATGTTCAATATGCAAGGTTGATTATGTTGTACTACCATGGACCTCTAAACTTATACTTAATTTCCAATTTTTCAAGCTGTTATTACATTGACACATTATTATTAAAATGCACTGGCTATTGTATGCCAAGAGACCACGTATACTTATTTGGGCTCAAGTTTCCATTAAGTGCAGTGAGAATTTTTCCTAAGCCCGAGACAGACACAACGCGCATGCGCCAACAAGGTTTTATTTTCAAATTATTTCCCACCATTTACAACAATTTTACATTTTTTCTAACGATTACTTGAACACAATTTTTCTATTGATATTTAACTATATACGTAACATGAAGACGTGGCAACCATATTGATTTTAAGGAATATTCTATGCAACAACAGTGCAGCCAACATAGGTTATGTACTTCAGAATTTGAGAACTTACTATTTATTTTGGGTGTTGCATTCTTTCACGGTTAGAGTGCTTAAATTATGTTGGGTTAGCTTTTAGGTTGGTCTTTCATAAGTTAGAGTACTTAAATTGCATTACGTTAGCTTTTAGGTTTGTTAATAGCATGTATAATGTTGGCTGCATCGCGATATTCCATAGAGTAAACTGCTTCGCGTTTGTCGTGCATGCGTGTGGTGTCTGCCTGGGACTTACGTACTCCTCTGTCTTACTAACTTTTGTACTTTTTTAAACATTTTCGCTTCCGACTTCACTCTGCTAATTAACTTCAAATTTGAATTCAAAATTTAAACTGGTGCTACTGTATTTTACAGGAACCAGGGGTTCTTACCTATTAAGGAGGATCAAAATGGATTGCTCACCGCCAACACTTAAGTGATGGCCACAGAGCTTTCCATCTATCTAACATTTTGAACAATACTTATAACATTTTTTTTACAATTATTAAATATTTATCTCCATACACAATTATTTCTTTGAAGTATGCAGAATCAATTGTGCACATGTGTGAACGCTAGAAGAACTTATACTAGATGGTGAAGATATCTGTGAAAATTGGAATGACCAACATTCAAAAGTATATTCTCAGAAAAAGATGTTCACTCAGTTCATTTTGTAGGTTCTGATGGGACAGGTTAGTGTATATCAGATTAGTATATGCTTCATTAAATAATATGCAAATAATTTATTTTAAGTTAGGAAGGAGAAGTTGGTGTATATCCATTTCTAACAAATGTTTGGGGATGTATTGAAGTTTGGTCGCAGCTACATTCTTCCATCTAGTGTCAATTCTTTAAATTTTCTGTAGAAACTCTTTGTGATTCCATCTAGTGACACTCTATAAACTTATGCTCATGCACATGTTTCACTGTAGGACACAAAAATTAAGGGAAGGTAAACTTAAGTGTTTTCCGCTCCAACTGCACTTCTACAAGCACTTGATTTTCAGTTTATATTGTAAACTATAGCTCTTCCTCTATATTTACTAACATTACTTAATATTTTAAACTTTTTCAAACAATTTTTATAACATTATTAGACAATTTTGAAGTATATATTTAAATATACAAATCACAATATTATGATACTGTTATTCAATATTGTAATGCTGCTATTTTCTCCACAGAGTATATTACCTAGTCTCTAATTTTTCTATTGCTGTTTTGGGTTATCGCTGGTTGGATCAATATGAAGGAGTGATAAGTGAGTGACACCCATTTTTAAATAAACGTTTGGTAATTTTAATATTATTAATATATTTTTTAAACATAGATTTGGAGATTTATTGCAATAATTGGTCATTTAAATTTCATTGCGATGGATAGTAACGAGGATGATAATCGATATGTAGTTTTGATTGTGGGTTATCGCTGGCTCATAAACTCTGGCGCATGCGCACTGTTGTTCTATAGGACTTTGAAAATATTCACGCTAGTTTAAGTGCAGTTTTCCATTGTTCCTAATAACAGTTGTGTGGATGCTCAAAGCTTATGAACTACTCGATAGATGACGAGTATCTGTGCTATTGGAATAATCAATCTTCACAATAAGTTCCCAAGCATGCTTTTAAAGAAAGGAATAATTTATTATTTGATAATCTAATTTGGTGTACAATAACTTTTCCTTCTTAACCAAACAAAATAAAATAGTAGTTATATTGTGAAAGATTGTCATACAATAGCACAGTTAGTCTTGCCATATATTGACAAAACCTTTTGCATGCACATATGCACTACAGCTCTGTAGAACTTAGAAGAAATGAGTGAGAGATTTTATATACATAGATAAATATATAAGAAAATAAAAAAAAATGTTTTAAGAATCGTTACAAAATGTTAAAACAGTAGGAAATGTTAGTAGAAATGGAAAAAAGTAAATAGTGTAACAGTGTCATATTAATGTTGTATGGTATAGCATAGTGGGTCAAAACTATAGTTACAGCCATCATAGATTTAAGCAACTTTCATTGTATATTTGATAAATGGTGACTTTATTACAGCATAAGTCAGTTTTGGAGATTCTATGCCTCTAGTCCACCTGCATTAGTCACTGTCAAACAGAATAGCCAACTTTGCCTTATGGTGCACTGCAAGTTTGCGTACACCAATTAGTTTATTAGATAATATGGCTTCCCATAAAGAAACCTCTAATTTAATTAAAAGCGAGTTAAAGAAGAAATGCCATAAATATAGCAACTAAAGTTTGTATGCAATTGCCCAAAATGTTGTATTTGTATAACATGTTCCGGATGAACTGTAAAACATTATATGAGAATTAGAGGTGAGTTGTAATCCAATACATCCATAATGAGAATAATGAAACTTGTTAATACAGTAATCATGAATAAAATAATGTGTACCAGTAACTGAAAGGAATCAATTACAATGATAAAAGAAGAACATACAATCGTGCTCCATTTCTTTTTTCTTGGACATTCTTTTTTTAAT
>JASPKZ010010309.1:0-42499 GCA_030220185.1 Diploptera punctata | reverse complement strand
TTGTTTGTGAAGTGGGTGAGAATCGCGTTGAGAAGATTCCGTCACTTTGAGAGTAGATAACCACATTTTCTGTATTTTGTGGACGAAGGATTTTTGAAAGTAGGTTGAAATAATGAGAATCTCGTTGACCACATTCCCGTCACTTTGAGAGAAGAAACACCTTTTTTCTGTATTTTGTGTGAGGATTTTTGAAATTAAGTGTATGCCAATTATTGTATTGTGGACGGGTCCTCTACAAGTGTACACAGATTCAAGGTCGATCCAATGTTTGTGAAGTGGGTTGTGAGAATCGCGTTGAGAAGATTCACGTTACTTTGAGAGAAGAAACACCTTTTCTGTATTTTGTGACGAGGATTTTTGAAAGTAGGTATGAAATTATAGTATCGTGGCGGGGCCTTCTACAAGTGTACAAAGTTACAAGTCGATTAAATGTTTGTGAGTGGGTGGAGAATCGCGTTGTGAGTAGATTCCGTCACTTTGAGAGAAGAACACCTTTTTCTGTATTTGTGACGAGGATTTTTGAAAGTCGGGTATTATTGTACAAAGTTTCAAGTCGATCCAATGTTTGTGAGTGGGTGAGAATCGCGTTGATAGATTCCCGTCACTGTGACGGAAGAACACCTGTTTTCTGATTTTGTGGCGAGGGATTTTTGAAAGTAGGTTATGAAATTATTGTCTTGTGACGGGTCCTCTACAAGTGTACAAAGTTTCAGGTCGATCCAATGTATGTGAGTGGGGTGAGAATCGCGTTGATAAATTCCGTCACTTTGGAGAGGAGAACACCTTTTTTCTGTATTTTGTGGCGAGTATTTTGAAAGTAGGTATGAAAATTATTGTGTGTTGTGACGGGTCCTCTAAAAGTGTACAAAGTTTTCAAGTCGATCCCAATGTTTGTGAGTGGGTGAGAGAAATCGCGATGGTTGAGAGAGATTCCGTTCATACCTACTTTCAAAAAATCCTCGCCAGAAAATACAGAATAAAGGTGTTCTTCTCTCAAAGTGACGGAATTTATCAAACGCGATTCTCACCCAACTCACAAACATTGGATGACTTGAAACTTTGTACACTTGTTGAGGGACCCGTCACAATACAATAATTTCATACCATACTTTCAAAAACCCTCGCCACAAAATACAGACAAAGTTTCAAGTTCGATCGAATGTTTGTGATGTGAGTGGGTGAGAATCGCGTTGAGAGATTCCGTCACTTTGAGAGAAGAACACCTCTTTTCTGTATTTTGTGACGAGGATTTTTGAAAGTAGGTATGAAATAATGAGAATCTCGTTGACACATTCCGTCACTTTGAGAGAGAAGAACACCTTTTTTCTGTATTTGTGGCGAGGGCATTTTTGAAAGTAGGTATGCAATTAATGTATTGTGACGGGTTGCTCTACAAGTGTACAAAGTTTCAAGTCGATCCAATGTTTGTGAGTGGGTGAGAATCGCGTGGACAGATTCCGTCACTTTGAGAAGAGAACACCCTTTTTTCTGTATTTCGTGGCGAGTATTTTGAAAGTAGGTATGAAATTATTGTATTGTGACGTGTCCTCTTAAAGTGTACAAAGATTCAAGTCGATCCAATGTTTGTGAGTGGGTGGTGAGAAATCGCGGTTGAGAGATTCGTTACTTTGAGAGAAGAACACCTTTTCTGTATTTTGTGACGAGGATTTGTTGAAAGTTGGTATGAAAATTATAGTATCGTGGAGGGTTCCTCTACAAGTGTACAAAGTTTCAAGTCGATTAAATGTTTTGACGTGGGTGGAGAATCGCGTGTGAAGAGATTATGTCACTTTGAGTGAGAAGAACACCTTTTTCTGTATTTTGTGACGAGGATTTTGAAAGGTAGGTATTATTGTACAAAGTTTCAAGTCGATCAAACGTTTGTGAGTGGGTGAGAATCGCGTGATTGATAGATTCCGTCACTTTGAGGGAAGAAAACCTGTTTTCTGTATTTTGTGGCGAGGATTTTTGAAAGAGTACGTATGCAATTATTGTATTGTGGACGGGTCCTCTACAAGTTTACAAAGTTTCAAGTCGATCCAAATATTTGTGAGTGGGTGAGAATCGCGTTGATAAATACTCCCGTCACTTTGAGAGGAGAACACCTTTTTTCTGTATTTTGTGGCGAGTATTTTTCAAAGTAGGTATGAAAATTATTGTGTTGTGACGGGTCCTCTAAAAGTGTACAAAGTTCAAGTCGTTCCAATGTTTGTGAGTGGGTGAGAATCGCGTTGAGGATTCCGTCACTTTGAGAGAAGAACCATCTTTCTGTATTTTGTGACGAGGATTCTTGAAAGTGTGTATGAAAATTATAGTATTGTTACGGGTCCTCTACTAAGTGTACAAAGTTTCAAGTCGAATCCAATGTTTGATGCAAGAGATTGCAAAGAGTTGCAAGAGATGCAGAATGCACACATATTGGTAAATCAAAGAAATTTGAAAGAAACCATCTATCAAAATAAAGATTATGTTGAAGGCCAGACAAGCCAATTAAACATCTGAAACATCTATATTTGCAAGCGTCCACAATTTTATTAACAAACTCGAACTCCAGAATAGGAAATCAGACAAATGACAAACCACCTTCAAGATGATTAAAATTTCACATACAAACCTTAGTCGATTCAAGATGCAAGATTCCAAGATGCAAGATGCAAGAGGCGTCAAGATGCAAGAGATGCAAGAGATGCAAGAGATGCAGAGAGCAAGAGATGCAAGAGATGCAAGAGATGCCAAGAATTGCAAGAGCTGCAAGAGATGCAAGAGATGCAAGATGCAAGATGCAAGATGCAAGATGCAAGATGCCAAGATGCAAGATGCAAGATGCAAGATGCAAGATGCAAGAGTGCCAAGCATGCAAGATGCAAGATGCAAGATGCAAAGATGCAAGATGCACGATTGTAAGATGCAAGATGCAAGATGCAAGATGCAAGATGCAAGATGCTGAAAGATGCAAGATGCAAGAGTAAGATGCAAGATGCAAGATTTGTGCAAAAGATTGCAAAATGTTTGTGAGTGGTTGAGAATCGCGTTGATAGATTCCTTCACTTTGAGAGAAGAACACTTGTTTTCTGTATTTTGTGGCGAGGATTTTGAAAGTAGGTATTGAAATTATTGTATTGTGACGGGTCCTCTACAAGTGTACAAAGTTTCAATTCGATCCAATGTTTGTGAGCAAGATGCAAGATGCAAGATGCAAGATGCAAGATGCAAGATGCAAGGACGCAAGATGGCAGATGTTTCTCTGTATTTCGTGGCGAGCATTTTTGAAAGTAGGTATGAAATTATTGTATTGTGACGGGTCCTCTGAAAGTGTAAAAGATTCAAGTCGATCCATGTTTGTGAGTGGGTGAGAATCGCGTTGAGAGATTCCGTTTTCTTTGAGGAGGAAGAACACCTTTTCTGTATTTTGTGACGAGGGATTTTTGAAAGTAGGTATGAAATTATAGTATCGTGGGGGGTCTCTACAAGTGTACAAAGGTTTCAGTCGATCCGATGTTGTGAGGTGGGTGAGAATCGCGTTGATGAAACTTCCGTCACATTTGAGAGGAGAAACACCTTTTTCTGTATTTTGTGGCGAGTATTTTTAGAAAGTAGGTATGAAATTATTGGTTGTGACGGGTCCTCTACAAGTGTACAAAGTTTCAAGTCGATCGATTTGTTTGTGGAGTGGATGAGGGAATCCGCGTGAGAGATTCCGTCATTTGAGAAAAGAACACCTTTCTGTATTTTGTGCCGGGGATTTTTGAGAAAGTAGGTATGAAATTATAGTATTGTGACGGGTCCTCTACAAGTGTACAAAGTTTCAAGTCGATCCAATGGTTTGATGCCAAGAGATGCAAGGAGGCAAGAGATGCAGAATGCACATACTACTTTATAATCAAAGAAATTTGAAGAACTTTGTATGAACATTATCAAAATAAAGATTATGTGAAGACCAGACAACCAATTCACATCTGAAACGCTTGCAGCGTCCACCATTTTATAACAACGAACTCCAGGATAAGGAAATCAACAAATGGAAAACCACCTTCAAGATGATAAAAATTCATAAAAACCATTAAGACGATTCAGATGCAAGATGTAAGAGCAAGATGCAAGATGCAAAATGCAAGATTGAAGAGATGCAAGAGATGCAAGCGAGACGGAAGAATGCAAGAGATGCAGAGATGCAAGAGATGCAAAGATGCAAGATGCAAGATGCAAGATTGCAAGATGCGAAAATGCAAGATGCAGATGCAAGAATCAAGATGCAAGATGCAAAGATGCAAGATGCAAGATGCAGAGAAGATGCAAGATGCAAATGTTGTGAGTGGGGTGTATTCGCGTTGCTAGATTTATTCACTTGAGAGAAGAACCCCGTTTTTCTGTATTTTGTGGCGAGGCTTTTTGAAAGTAGGTTATGAAATTTTGTATTGTGACGGTTCCTCTACAATTGTACAAGTTTCAAGTCGATCCAATTTTGTAGTGGGTGAGAATCGCGGTTATAATAGATTCGTCACTTTGAGAGGAAAAGAAAACACTTTTTTCTGTATTTTTTGGCGAGTAATTTGAAAGAGGTATGAAATTATGTATTGTGACGGGGTTTCCTCTAAAAGTGTACAAAAGTTTCAAGTCGATCCAATGTTTGTGAGCAAGTTTGCAAAATTGCAAGATGCAAGATGCAAGATGCAAGAGATGCCAAGAGATGCAAGCGATGCAAGGCGGAGGAAACGACCAGAATGCACATACTTGCTAATCAAAGAAATTTGAAAGGAAACCATCTATCAAAATAAAGTTTTGTTGAAGACCAGACAACCAATTAAACTCTGAAAACCTCTTCTTGTAAGCGTCCACACATTTTATAACAAACGAACTCCAGGATAAGAAAATCAACAAATGACAAACACCTTCAAGATGATAAAAAATTCACATCCAACCATTATAACGATTTCAAGATGCAAGATGGCAAGATGCAAGATGCAAGATGCAAGATTCTGTGTGTACCAAATTGACTGTACGAGTTTAAGAAAATTATGTAGAATACATATTGAAGATTGCAAGAAGATAAGATTCCCGGAACGACCCAGAATGCACATACTTGCTAATCAAAGAAATTTGAAAGAAAACCATCTATCAAAATAAAGTTTATGTTGAAGACCAGACAACCAATTCTATCATCTGAAAACCTCTTGCAAGCGTCCACAATTTTATTAACCAAACGAAACTCCGGAATAAGAAAATCAACACAAATGACAAACCACCTTCAAGATGATAAAAATTCACATACAAACCATTAAGACGATTGCAAGATGCAAGATGCAAGAAGGCAAGATGGAAGATGGCAGTTTTCAAGTCGATCCAAGTTTGTGAGTGGGTGTGAGAATCGCGTTATAGATTCCGTCACTTTGAGAGGAAAAACACCTTTTTTCTGTTTATTTGTGGCTGAGTTAATTTTGAAAGTAGGTATGTGAAAATTATTGTATTGTGACGTGGGGTCCTCTAAAAGTGGTACAAAGTTTCAAGTCGATCCAATGTTTGTGAGGCAAGTTGCAAAAATGCAAAGATGCAAGATGCAAGATGCAAGATGCAAGATGCAAGAGATGCAAGAGATGCAAGAGATGCAAGCGGAAACGACCAGAATGCACCATACTTGTAATCAAAGAGAAATTTGAAAGAAACCATCTATTCAAAATAAGTTTATTGTTGAAGACCAGACAACCAATAAATTCTGAAACCTCTTTGTAAGCGTCCACAATTTTATTAACAAACGAACTCCAGAATAAGAAAATCAACAAATGACAAACCCCTCAAGATGATAAAAATTCACATACAACCTAAGACGATGCGAAGATGCAAGATGCAAGAAGCACCAATGTGCAAGATGCCAGATGCAAGATGCAAGATGTGTACCAAATTGACTGTACGAGTTAAGAAAACTTATGTAGAATACTATTGAAGATTGCAAGAAGATTCACGGAAACGACAACAATGCACATACTTGCTAATCAAAGAAATTTGATAGAAAACATCTATCAAAATAAAGTTTATGTGAAGACCGAGACAACCAATTAACTTCTGAAACCCTTTGCAAGCGTCCACAATTTTATGCAAGAGATGCAAGAGATGCAAGATGCAAGATGCAAGATGCAAGATGCAAATTAAGAAGATGCAAGATGCAAGATGCAAGATGCAAAGATGCAAGATGCAAGATGCAAGATGCAAGATGCAAGATGCAAATTGTTTGTGAGTGGGTGAGAATCGCGTTGATAGATTCTTTCAACTTGAGAGAAGAACACCCTGTTTTCTGTATTTTGTGGCGAGGATTTTTGAAAGTAGGTATGAAATTATAGTATTGTGGACGGGTCCTCTACAAGTGTACAAAGTTTCAAGTCGATCCAATGTTTGTGAGTGGGTTGAGAATCGCGTTGATAGATTCGTCACTCTGAGAGAAGCAACACTTTTTTCTGTATTTTGTGGCTAGGATTTTTGAAAGTAGGTATGAAATTATTGTATTGTGACGGGTCCTCTACAAGTGTACAAAGTTTCAGTCGATCCATGTGTGTGAGTGGGTGAGATTCGTGTTGAGAGATTCCGTCACTTTGAGAGAAGAACACCTTTTTCTGTTTTTTTGTGACGAGGATTTTTGAAAGTAGGTATGAAATTATGAGAATCTCGTTGACACATTCCGTCACTTTGAGAGAAGAACACCTTTTTTCTGTATTTTGTGGCGAGGATTTTTGAAAGTATGTATGCAATTATTGTATTGTGACGGGTCCTCTACAAGTGTACAAAGTTTCAAGTCGATCCAATGTTTGTGAGTGGGTGAGAATCGCGTTGATAGATTCAGTCACTTTGAGAGAAGAACACCTGTTTCTGTATTTTGTGGCGAGGATTTTTGAAAGTAGGTATGAAATTATTGTATTGTGAGTGTCATCTCAAGTGTACACAGTTTTAAGTAGATCCAATGTTTGTGAGTGGGGTGAGAATCGCGTTGATAGATTCCGTCACTTTGAGAAGAGTAACACCTTTTTTCTGTATTCGTGGCGAGTATTTTGAAAAGTACGTATGAAATTATTGTATTGTGACGGGTCTCTTTAAGTGTACACAAGATTCAGTCGATCCATGTTTGTGAGTGGGTGAGAATCGCGTTGAGAGATTCCGTACTTTGAGAGAAGAACACCTTTTCTGTATTTTGTGACGAGGATTTTGAAAGTAGGTATGAAATTTAAGTATCGTGGCGGGTCCTCTACATGTGTACAAAGTTACAAGTCGATTAAATGTTGTGAGTGGGTGAGAATCGCGTTGAGAGATTCCGTTACTTTGAGAGAAGAACACCTTTTTATGTATTTTGTGACGAGGGATTTTTGAAAGTAGGTATTATTGTACAAAGTTCAAGTCGATCCAATGTTTGTGAGTGGGTGAGAATCGCGTGATAGATTCCGTCACTTTGACGGAAGGAAGAACTGTTTTCTGTATTTTGTGGCGAGGATTTGTGAAAGTAGGTATGAAATTATTGTATTGTGACGGGTCCTTACAAGTGTACACAGTTTCAGGTCGATCCAATGTATGTGAGTGGGTGAGAATCGCGTTGATAAATCCGTCACTTTGAGAGGAGAACACCTTTTTTCTGTATTTTGTGGCGAGTATTTTTGAAAGTAGGTATGAAAATTATTGTGTTGTGACGGGTCCTCTAAAATGTTACCAAGTTCAAGTCGATCCAATGTTTGTTGAGTGGGTGAGAATCGCGTTGAGAAATTCCGTTCATACCTACTTTCAAAAATCCTCGCCAGAAAATACAGAATAAAGTGTTCTTCTCTCCAAGTGACGGAATTCTATCAACGCGATTCTCACCACTCACAAACATTGGATGAACTTGAAACTTTGTACACTTTTTGAGGGGACCGTCACAATACAATACTTTTCATACCTACTTTCAAAAACCCTCGCCACAAAATACAGACCAAAGTTTCAAATCGATCCAATGTTTGTGAGTGGGTGAGAATCGCGTTGATAGATTCCGTCCTTTGAGAAGAGAACACCTTTTTTCGTATTTCGTGGCGAGTATTTTTGAAAGTAGGTATGAATTATGTATATTGGTGACGGGTCCTCGTTAAAGTGTACAAAGATTCAAGTCGATCCAATGTTTGTGAGTGGGTGAGAATCGCGTTGAGAGATTCGTTACTTTGAGAGAAGAACACCTTTTCTGTATTTTGTGACGAGGATTTTTGAAAGTAGGTATGAAATTTTATAGTATGGTGGCGGGTCCTCTACAAGTGTACAACGTTTCAGGCGATCCAATTATGTGAGTGGGTGAGAATCGCCGTTGAAAATTCCGTCACTTTGAGAGAAGAACACCTTTTTCTGTATTTTTTGTGACGAGGATTTTGAAGTAGGTATGAAATTATGAGAATCTCGTGACACATTCCGTCACTTTGAGAGAAGAACACCTTTTTTCTGTATTTTGTGGCGAGGATTTTTGAAAGTTTATGCAATTATTGTATTGGGACGGGTCCTCTACAAGTGCTACAAAGTTTCAAGTCGATCCAATGTTTGTGAGTGGGTGAGAATCGCGTTGATAGATTCAGTCACTTTGAGAGAAGAACCACCGTTTTCTGTATTTTGTGGTGAGGATTTTTGAAAGTAGGTATGAAATTATTGTATTGTGACGGGTCATCTACAAGTTACAAAGTTTCAAGTAGATCCAATGTTGTGAGTGGGTGAGAATCGCGTTGTAGATTCCGTCACTTTGAGAAGAGAACACCTTTTTCTGTATTCGTGGCGAGTATTTGTGAAAGTTAATGTATGAAATTATTGTATTGTGACGGGTGCTCTTAAAGTGTACAAAGATTCAAGTCGATCCAATGTTTGTGAGTGGGTGAGAATCGCGTTGAGAGATTCCGTTACTTTGAGAGAAGAGAACACCTTTTCGTATTTTGTGACGAGGATTTTTGAAAGTAGGTATGAAATTATAGTATCGTGGCTGGGTCCTCTACAAGTGTACAAAGTTACCAAGTCGATTAAATGTTTGTGAGGGGTGAGAATCGCGTTGCGGAGATTCCGTCACTTTGAGAGAAGAACACCTTTTTCTGGTATTTGGACGAGGATTTTGAAAGTAGGTATTATTGTACAAAGTTTCAAGTCGATCCCTTGTTTGTGAGTGGGTGAGAATCGCGTTGAAGATTCCTCACTTTGACGGAAGAACACCTGTTTTCTGTATTTTGTGGCGAGGATTTTGAAAAGTAGGTATGAAATTATTGTATTGTGACGGGTCCTCTACAAGTGTACAAAGTTCAGGTCGATCCAATGTATGTGAGTGGGTGAGAATCGCGTTGAATAAATTCCGTCACTTTGAGAGGAGAACACCTTTTTTCTGTATTTTGTGGCGAGTATTTTTGAAGTAGGTATGGAAATTATTGTGTTGTGACGGGTCCTCTAAAAGTGTTACAAAGTTTCAAGTCGATCCAATGTTTGTGAGTGGGTGATGAGAATCGCGTTGAGAGAATTTCCGTTCATACCTACTTTCAAAAATCCTCGCCAGAAAATACAGAATAAAGTGTGTTCTTCTCTCAAAGTGACGGAATCTATCACACGCGATTCTCACCCACTCACAAACATTGGATTGACTTGAAACTTTGTACACTTTTTTTGAGGACCCGTCACAATACAATTAATTTCATACCTTACTTTCAAAAACCCTCGCCACAAAATACAGACACACAGTTTCAAATCGATTCCATCAATGTTTGTGAGTGGGTGAGAATCGCGTTGATAGATTCCGTCACTTTGAGAAGAGAACACCTTTTTTCTGTATTTCGTGGCGAGTATTTTTGAAAGTAGGTATGAGAATTATTGTATTGTGACGGGTTCCTCTTAAAGTGTACAAAGATTCAAGTCGATCCATATTTGTGAGTGGGTGAGAAATCGCGTTGAGAGATTACGTTACTTTGAGAGAAGAAACACCTTTTCTGTATTTTGTGACGAGGATTTTTGAAAGTAGGTATGAAATTATAGTATGGTGGCGGGTACCTCTTACAAGTGTTTACAAAGTTTCAGGTCGATCCAATGTATGATGAGTGGGGTGAGGAATCGCGTTGATAAATTCCGTCACTTTGAGGAGAGAGAACACCTTTTTTCTGTATTTTGTGGCGAGTATTTTTGAAAGTAGGTATGAAAATTATGTGTGTTGTGACGGGTCCTCTAAAATGTGTTACAAAGTTTCAAGGCGATCCAATGTTTGTGAGTGGGTGAGAATCGCGTTTGAGAGATTCCGTTCATACCTACTTTCAAAAAATCCTCGCCAGAAAATACAGAATAAAGGTGTTCTTCTCTCAAAGTGACGGAATCTATCAACGCGATTTCTCACCCACTCACAAACATTGGATTGACTTGGAAACTTTGTACACTTGTTGAGGACCCGTCACAATACAATAATTTCATACCTACTTTCAAAAAACCCTCGCCACAAAAATACAGACAAAGTTTCAAGTCGATCGAATGTTTGTGAGGTGGTGAGAATCGCGTTGAGAGATTCCGTCCACTTTGAGAGAAAGAAACACCTTTTTCTGTATTTTTGTGACGAGGATTTTCATACCCTACGTATGAAATAATGAGAATCTCGTTGACACATTCCGTCACTTGGAGAGAAGAACACCTTTTTCTGTTTTTTGTGGCGAGGATCTTTGAAAGTAGGTATGCAATTATTGTATTGTGACGGGTCCTCTACAAGTGTACAAAGTTTCACGTCGATCCAATGTTTGTGAGTGGGTGAGAATCGCGTTGATAGATTCCGTCACTTTGAGAAGAGAACACCTTTTTTCTGTATTTCGTGGCGAGTATTTTTGAAAGTAGGTATTGCAATTATTCTATTGTGGCCGGGTCCTCTACAAGCGTGCAAAGTTTCAAGTCGGTCCAATGTTTGTGTGTGGGTGAAAATCGCGTTGATAGATTCCGTCACTTTGACAGGAGAACACTTCTTTCTTGTATTTTGTGACGAGGATTTTTGAAAGTAGGTATGCAATTATTCTATTGTGGCGGGTCCTCTACAAGCGTGCAAAGTTTGAAGTCGATCCAATGTTTGTAAGTGGGTGAAAATCGCGTTGATATATTCCGTCACTTCGACAGAAGAACACCTCCTTGTTGTATTTTGTGGCGAGGATTTCTGAAAGTAGGTATGAAATTATTGTATTGTGGGGGGTCCTCTACAAGCGTGCAAAGTTTTTCAAGTGGATCCATGTTTGTAAGTGGGTGAAAAATCGCGTTGATAGATTCCGTCACTTTGACAGAAGAACACTTCTTGTTGTAATCGTGGCGAGGATTTGGAAAGTAGGTATGAAATTATTGTATTGTGGCGGGTCCTCTACAAGCGTGCAAAGTTTCAAGTCGATCCAATGTTTGTAAGTGGGTGAAAATCGCGTTGATAGATTCCGTCACTTTGACAGAAGAACACTTCTTTGTTGTATTTCGTGGCGAGCATTTTTGAAAGTAGGTATGGAATTATTGTATTGTGTTGGGTCCTCTACAAGCTTGCAAAGTTTCAAGTCGATCCAATGTTTGCAAGTGGGTGAAAATCGCGTTGATAAATTCCGTCACTTTGACAGAAGAACACTTCTTTGTTGTATTTCGTGGAGAGGATTTTTGAAAGTAGGTATGAAATTATTGTATTGTGGCAGGTCCTCTACAAGCGTGCAAAGTTCCAAGTCGATCCAATGTTTGTAAGTGGGTGAAAATCGCGTTGATAGATTCCGTCACTTTGACAGAAGAACACTTCTTTGTTGTATTTTGTGGAGAGGATTTTTGAAAGTAGGTATGAAATTATTGTATTGTGGCGTGTTCACTACAAGCGTGCAAAGTTTCAAGTCGATCCAATGTGTGTAAGTGGGTGAAAATCGCGTTGATAGATTCCGTCACTTTGACAGAAGAACACTTCTTTGATGTATTTTGTGGCGAGGATTTTTGAAAGTAGGTATGAAATTATTGTATTGTGACGGGTCCTCTACAAGTGTACAAAGTTTCAAGTCGATCCAATGTTTGTGAGTGGGTGAGAATCGTGTTGAGAGATTCCGTCACTTTGAGAGAAGAACACCTTTTAATGTAATTTGTGACGAGGATTTTTGAAAGTAGGTATGAAATTATGAGAATCTCGTTGACACATTCCGTCACTTTGAGAGAAGAACACCTTTTTTCTGTATTTTGTGGCGAGGATTTTTGAAAGTATGTATGCAATTATTGTATTGTGACGGGTCCTCTACAAGTGTACAAAGTTTCAAGTCGATCCAATGTTTGTGAGTGGGTGAGAATCGCGTTGATAGATTCAGTCACTTTGAGAGGAAGAACGCTTGTTTTCTGTATTTTGTGGGGAGGATTTTGAAAAGTAGGTATGAAATTATGTATTGTGACGGGTCATCTACAAGTGTACAAAGTTTTCAAGTAGATCCAATGTTTGTGAGTGGGGTGAGAATCGCGTTGATAGATTCCGTCACTTTGAGAAGAGAACACCTTTTTTTGTATTTCGTGGCGATGGCGAGTATTTTTGAAAGTACGTATGAAATTATTGTATTGTGACGGGTCCTCTTAAAGTGTACAAAGATTCAAGTCGATCCAATGTTTGTGAGTGGGTGAGAATCGCGTTGAGAGATTCCGTTTTCATACCTACTTTCAAAAATCCTCGCCAGAAAATACAGAATAAAGGGATGTTCTCTCTTCAAAGTGACGGAATCTATCAACGCGATTCTCACCCACTCACAAAACATTGGATTGACTTGAAACTTTGTACACTTGTTGAGGACCCGTCACAATACAATAATTTCATACCTACTTTCAAAAACCCTCGCCACAAAATACAGGACAAAGTTTCAAATCGATCAATGTTTGTGAGTGGGTTGAGGAATCGCGTTGAGAGATTCCGTCACTTTGAGAGTAGAACATATTTTTCTGTATTTGTGACGAGGATTTTGAAAGTAGGTATGTAGAAATAATGAGAATCTCGTTGAAACCATTCCGTCACTTTGAGAGAAGAAACACCTTTTTTCTGTATTTTGTGGTGAGGATTTTTGAAAGTAGGATGCAATTATTGTATTTGTGACGGGTCCTCTACAAGTGTACAAAGTTTCAAGTCGATCCAATGTTTGTGAGTGGGTGAGAATCGCGTTGATAGATTCCGTCACTTTAGGAGAGAAGAGAACACCTTTTTCTGTATTTCGTGGCGAGTAGTTTTTGAAAGTAGGTATGAAATTTATTGTATTTGTGACGGGTCCTCTTAAAGTGTACAAAGATTCAAGTCGATTCCAATGTTTGTGAGTGGGTGAGAATCGCCGTTGAGAGATTCCGTTACTTTGAGAGAAGAACACCTTTTTCTGTATTTTGTGACGAGGATTTTTTGAAAGTAGGTATTATTGTACAAAGTTTCAAGTCGATCCAATGTTTGTGAGTGGGTGAGAATCGCGTTGATTAGATTCCGTCACTTTGACGGAAAGAAACACCTGTTTTCTGTTATTTTTGTGCAAGGATTTGTGATAGTAGGTATGAAATTATTGTATTGTGACGGGTCCTCTACAAGTGTACAAAGTTTCAGGTCGATCCAATGTATATGAGTGGGTGAGAATCGCGTTGATAAATTCCGTCACTTTGAGAGGAGAAACACCTTTTTTCTGTATTTTGTGGCGAGTATTTTGAAAGTTAGGTATGAAATTATTGTGTTGTTGACGGGGTCCTCTAAAAGTGTACAAAGTTTCAAGTCGATCCAATGTTTGTGGAGTGGGTGAGAATCGCGTTGAGAGATTTCCGTTCATACCTACTTTCAAAAATCTCTCGCCAGAAAATACAGATATAAAGGTGTTCTTCTTCTCAAAGTGACGGAATCTATCAACGCGATTCTCACCCACTCACAAACATTGGATTGACTTGAAACTTTGTACACTTGTTGAGGACCCGTCACAATACAATAATTTCATACCTACTTTCAAAAAACCCTCGCACACAAAATACAGGACAAAGTTTCAAATCGATCCAATGTTTGGTGAGTGGGTGAGAATCGCGTTGAGAGATTCCGTCACTTTGAGAGAGTAGAACACATTTTTCTGTATTTGGTGACGAGGATTTTTGAAAGATGGTATGAAATAAATGAGAATTCTCGTTGACACATTCCGTCACTTTGAGAGAAGAGCACCTTTTTTCTGTATTTTGTGGTGAGGATTTTTGAAAGTAGGTATGCAAATTATTGTATTGTGACGGGTTCCTCTACAAGTGTACAAAGATTCAAGTCGCTCCAATTGTTTGTGAGTGGGTGAGAATCGCGTTGAGAGATTCCGTTACTTTAGAGAAGAAGAAACACCTTTTCTGTATTTTGTGACGAGGATTTGTTGAAAGTAGGTATGAAATTATAGTATCGTGGCGGGTCCTCTACAAGTGTACAAAGTTACAAGTCGATTAAATGTTTGTGAGTGGGTGAGAGAATCGCGTTTGAGAGATTCCGTCACTTTGAGAGAAGAACACCTTTTTCTGTATTTTGTGACGAGGATTTTTGAAAGTAGGTTATATATTGTACAAAGTTTCAAGTCGATCCAATGTTTGTGAGTGGGTGAGAATCGCGTTGATAGATTCCGTCACTTTGACGGAAGAACACACCTGTTTTCTGTATTTTGTGGCGAGGATTTTTGAAAGTAGGTATTGAAATTATTGTATTGTGACGGGTCCTCTACAAGTGTACAAAGTTTCAGGGTCGATCCAATGTATGTGAGTGGGTGAGAATCGCGTTGATAAATTCCGTCACTTTGAGAGGAGAACACCTTCTTTCTGTATTTTGGGGCGAGTATTTTTGAAAGTAGGTATGAAATTATTGTGTTGTGACGGGTCCTCTAAAAGTGTACAAAGTTTCAAAGTCGATCCAATGTTTGTGAGTGGGGATGAGAATCGCGTTGAGAGATTTCCGTTTCATACCTACTTTCAAAAATCCTCGCCAGAAAATTACAGAATAAAGGTGTTCTTCTCTCAAAGTGACGGAATTTATCAACGCGATTCTCACCAACTCACAAACCATTGGATTGACTTGAAACTTTGTACACTTGTTGAGGACCCGTCACAATACAATAATTTCATACCTACTTTCAAAAACCTCGCCACAAAATACAGGACAAAGTTTCAAGTCGATCGAATGTTTGTGAGTGGGTGAGAATCGCGTTGAGAGATTCCGTCACTTTGAGAGAAGAAACACCTTTTTCTGTATTTTGTGACGAGGGCTTTTTGAAAGTAGTATGAAATAATGAGAATCTCGTTGACACATTCCGTCACTTTGAGAGAAGAACACCTTTTTTCTGTATTTTGTGGCGAGGATTTTTGAAAGTAGGTATGCAATAATGTATTGTGACGGGTGGCTCTACAAGTGTACAAAGTTTCAAGTCGATCCAATGTTTGTGAGTGGGTGAGAATCGCGTGGACAGGATTCCGTCACTTTGAGAAGAGAACACCTTTTTTCTGTATTTCGTGGCGAGTATTTTTGAAAGTAGGTATGAAATTATTGTATTGTGACGTGTCCTCTTAAAGTGTACAAAGATTCAAGTCGATCCAATGTTTGTGAGTGGGTGAGAATCGTTGAGAGATTCCCATTACTTTGAGAGAAGAACACCTTTTCTGTATTTTGTGACGAGGATTTTTGAAAGTTGGTATGAAATTATAGTATCGTGGAGGGTCCTTACAAGTGTACAAAGTTTCAAGTCGATTAAATGTTTGTGAGTGGGTGAGAATCGCGTTGAGAGATTCTGTCACTTTGAGAGAAGAACACCTTTTTCTGTATTTTGTGACGAGGATTTTTGAAAGTAGGTATTATTGTACAAAGTTTCAAGTCGATCCAACGTTTGTGAGTGGGGGTGAGATTCGCGTTGATAGATTCCGTCACTTTGAGGGAAGAAACACCTGTTTTCTGTATTTCGTGGCGAGGATTTTTGAAAGTACGTATGAAATTATTGTATTGTGACGGGTCCTCTACAAGTGTACAAAGTTTCAGGTCGATCCAATGTATATGAGTGGGTGAGAATCGCGTTGATAAATTCCGTCACTTTGAGAGGAGAACACCTTTTTTCTGTATTTTGTGGCGAGTATTTTTGAAAGTAGGTATGAAATATTGTGTTGTGACGGGTCCTCTAAAAGTGTACAAAGTTTCAAGTCGATCCAATGTTTGTGAGTGGGTGAGAATCGCGTTGAGAGATTCCGTTCATACCTACTTTCAAAAATCCTCGCCAGAAAATACAGAATAAAGGTGTTCTTCTCTCAAAGTGACGGAATCTATCAACGCAATTCTCACCCACTCACAAAACATTGGATTGACTTGAAACTTTGTACACTTGTGAGGACCCGTCACAATACAATAATTTCATACCTACTTTCAAAAACCCTCGCCACAAAATACAGACAAAGTTTTCAAATCGATCCAATGTTTGTGAGTGGGTGAGAATCGCGTTGAGAGATTCCGTCACTTTGAGAGTAGAACACATTTTCTGTATTTTGTGACGAGGATTTTTGAAAGTAGGTATGAAATAATGAGAATCTCGTTGACCACATTCCGTCACTTTGAGAAGAAGAACACCTTTTTTCTGTATTTTGTGGTGAGGATTTTGAAAGTAGGTATGCAATTATTGTATTGTGACGGGTCCTCTACAAGTGTACAAAGATTCAAGTCGATCCAATGTTTTGTGAGAGTGGGTGGAGAATCGCGTTGAGAGATTCCGTTACTTTGAGAGAAGAAACACCTTTTCTGTATTTTGTGACGAGGATTTTTGAAAGTAGGTATGAAATTATAGTATCGTGGGGGGGCCTCTACAAGTGTACAAAGTTACAAGTCGATTAAATGTTTGTGAGTGGGTGAGAATCGCGTTGAGAGATTCCGTCACTTTGAGAGAAGAACACCTTTTTCTGTATTTTGTGACGAGGATTTTTGAAAGTAGGTATTATTGTACAAAGTTTCAAGTCGATCCAATGTTTGTGAGTGGGTGAGAATCGCGTTGATAGATTCCGTCACTTTGACGGAAGAACACCTGTTTTCTGTATTTTGTGGCGAGGATTTTTGAAAGTAGGTATGAAATTATTGTATTGTGACGGGTCCTCTACAAGTGTACAAAGTTTCAGGTCGATCCAATGTATGTGAGTGGGTGAGAATCGCGTTGATAAATTCCGTCACTTTGAGAGGAGAACACCTTCTTTCTGTATTTTGTGGCGAGTATTTTTGAAAGTAGGTATGAAATTATTGTGTTGTGACGGGTCCTCTAAAAGTGTACAAAGTTTCAAGTCGATCCAATGTTTGTGAGTGGGTGAGAATCGCGTTGAGAGATTCCGTTCATACCTACTTTCAAAAATCCTCGCCAGAAAATACAGAATAAAGGTGTTCTTCTCTCAAAGTGACGGAATTTATCAACGCGATTCTCACCAACTCACAAACATTGGATTGACTTGAAACTTTGTACACTTGTTGAGGACCCGTCACAATACAATAATTTCATACCTACTTTCAAAAACCCTCGCCACAAAATACAGACAAAGTTTCAAGTCGATCGAATGTTTGTGAGTGGGTGAGAATCGCGTTGAGAGATTCCGTCACTTTGAGAGAAGAACACCTTTTTCTGTATTTTGTGACGAGGATTTTTGAAAGTAGGTATGAAATAATGAGAATCTCGTTGACACATTCCGTCACTTTGAGAGAAGAACACCTTTTTTCTGTATTTTGTGGCGAGGATTTTTGAAAGTAGGTATGCAATTAATGTATTGTGACGGGTGCTCTACAAGTGTACAAAGTTTCAAGTCGATCCAATGTTTGTGAGTGGGTGAGAATCGCGTGGACAGATTCCGTCACTTTGAGAAGAGAACACCTTTTTTCTGTATTTCGTGGCGAGTATTTTTGAAAGTAGGTATGAAATTATTGTATTGTGACGTGTCCTCTTAAAGTGTACAAAGATTCAAGTCGATCCAATGTTTGTGAGTGGGTGAGAATCGCGTTGAGAGATTCCGTTACTTTGAGAGAAGAACACCTTTTCTGTATTTTGTGACGAGGATTTTTGAAAGTTGGTATGAAATTATAGTATCGTGGAGGGTCCTCTACAAGTGTACAAAGTTTCAAGTCGATTAAATGTTTGTGAGTGGGTGAGAATCGCGTTGAGAGATTCTGTCACTTTGAGAGAAGAACACCTTTTTCTGTATTTTGTGACGAGGATTTTTGAAAGTAGGTATTATTGTACAAAGTTTCAAGTCGATCCAACGTTTGTGAGTGGGTGAGAATCGCGTTGATAGATTCCGTCACTTTGAGGGAAGAACACCTGTTTTCTGTATTTTGTGGCGAGGATTTTTGAAAGTACGTATGAAATTATTGTATTGTGACGGGTCCTCTACAAGTGTACAAAGTTTCAAGTCGATCCAATATTTGTGAGTGGGTGAGAATCGCGTTGATAAATTCCGTCACTTTGAGAGAAGAACACCTTTTTTCTGTATTTTGTGGCGAGTATTTTTCAAAGTAGGTATGAAATTATTGTGTTTGTGACGGGTTCCTCTAAAAGTGTACAAAGTTTCAAGTCGTTCCAATGTTTGTGAGTGGGTGAGAATCGCGTTGAGGATTCCGTCACTTTGAGAGAAGAACATCTTTTCTGTATTTTGTGACGAGGATTCTTGAAAGTATGTATGAAATTATAGTATTGTTACGGGTCCTCTACAAGTGTACAAAGTTTCAAGTCGATCCAATGTTTGATGCAAGAGATGCAAGAGTTGCAAGAGATGCAGAATGCACATACTTGGTAATCAAAGAAATTTGAAAGAAACCATCTATCAAAATAAAGATTATGTTGAAGACCAGACAACCAATTAACATCTGAAACCTCTTTGCAAGCGTCCACAATTTTATTAACAAACGAACTCCAGAATAAGGAAATCAACAAATGACAAACCACCTTCAAGATGATAAAAATTCACATACAAACCATAAGTCGATTCAAGATGCAAGATGCAAGATGCAAGATGCAAGATGCAAGAGATGCAAGAGATGCAAGAGATGCAAGAGATGCAAGAGATGCAAGAGATGCAAGAGATGCAAGAGCTGCAAGAGATGCAAGATGCAAGATGCAAGATGCAAGATGCAAGATGCAAGATGCAAGATGCAAGATTCAAGATGCAAGATGCAAGATGCAAGATGCAAGATGCAAGATGCAAGATGCAAAGATGCAAGATGCAAGATGTAAGATGCAAGATGCAAGATGCAAGATGCAAGATGCAAGATGCAAGATGCAAAGATGCAAGATGCAAGATGTAAGATGCAAGATGCAAGATGCAAAGATGCAAAATGTTTGTGAGTGGTTGAGAATCGCGTTGATAGATTCCTTCACTTTGAGAGAAGAACACTTGTTTTCTGTATTTTGTGGCGAGGATTTTTGAAAGTAGGTATGAAATTATTGTATTGTGACGGGTCCTCTACAAGTGTACAAAGTTTCAATTCGATCCAATGTTTGTGAGCAAGATGCAAGATGCAAGATGCAAGATGCAAGATGCAAGATGCAAGAAGCAAGATGCAAGATGTTTCTCTGTATTTCGTGGCGAGCATTTTTGAAAGTAGGTATGAAATTATTGTATTGTGACGGGTCCTCTTAAAGTGTACAAAGATTCAAGTCGATCCAATGTTTGTGAGTGGGTGAGAATCGCGTTGAGAGATTCCGTTACTTTGAGAGAAGAACACCTTTTCTGTATTTTGTGACGAGGATTTTTGAAAGTAGGTATGAAATTATAGTATCGTGGCGGGTCCTCTACAAGTGTACAAAGTTTCAAGTCGATCCGATGTTTGTGAGTGGGTGAGAATCGCGTTGATAAATTCCGTCACTTTGAGAGGAGAACACCTTTTTTCTGTATTTTGTGGCGAGTATTTTAGAAAGTAGGTATGAAATTATTGTGTTGTGACGGGTCCTCTACAAGTGTACAAAGTTTCAAGTCGATCCGATGTTTGTGAGTGGATGAGAATCGCGTTGAGAGATTCCGTCACTTTGAGAAAAGAACACCTTTTCTGTATTTTGTGCCGAGGATTTTTGAAAGTAGGTATGAAATTATAGTATTGTGACGGGTCCTCTACAAGTGTACAAAGTTTCAAGTCGATCCAATGTTTGATGCAAGAGATGCAAGGGATGCAAGAGATGCAGAATGCAACATACTTTATAATCAAAGAAATTTGAAAGAAACCATCTATCAAAATAAAGATTATGTTGAAGACCAGACAACCAATTAACATCTGAAACCTCTTTGCAAGCGTCCACAATTTTATTAACAAACGAACTCCAGAATAAGGAAATCAACAAATGACAAACCACCTTCAAGATGATAAAAATTCACATACAAACCATAAGACGATTCAAGATGCCAAGATGCAAGATGCAAGATGCAAGATGCAAAATGCAAGATGCAAGAGATGCAAGAGATGCAAAGAGACGCAAGAGATGCAAGAGATGCAAGAGATGCAAGAGATGCAAGAGATGCAAGATGCAAGATGCAAGATGCAAGATGCAAAATGCAAGATGCAAGATGCAAGAATCAAGATCCAAGATGCAAAGATGCAAGATGCAAGATGCAAGATGCAAGATGCAAGATGCAAAATGTTTGTGAGTGGGTGAGCATCGCGTTGATAGATTCTTTCACTTTGAGAGAAGAACCCCTGTTTTCTGTATTTTGTGGCGAGGATTTTTGAAAGTAGGTATGAAATTATTGTATTGTGACGGGTCCTCTACAAGTGTACAAAGTTTCAAGTCGATCCAATGTTTGTGAGTGGGTGAGAATCGCGTTAATAGATTCCGTCACTTTGAGAGAAAAACACCTTTTTTCTGTATTTTGTGGCGAGTAATTTTGAAAGTAGGTATGAAATTATTGTATTGTGACGGGTCCTCTAAAAGTGTACAAAGTTTCAAGTCGATCCAATGTTTGTGAGCAAGTTGCAAAATGCAAGATGCAAGATGCAAGATGCAAGAGATGCAAGAGATGCAAGAGATGCAAGCGGAAACGACCAGAATGCACATACTTGCTAATCAAAGAAATTTGAAAGAAACCATCTATCAAAATAAAGTTTATGTTGAAGACCAGACAACCAATTAAAATCTGAAACCTCTTTGTAAGCGTCCACAATTTATTAACAAACGAACTCCAGAATAAGAAAATCAACAAATGACAAACCACCTTCAAGATGATAAAAATTCACATACCAACCATAAGACGATGCAAGATGCAAGATGCAAGATGCAAGATGCAAGATGCAAGATGTACCAAATTGACTGTACGAGTTAAGAAAACTTATGTAGAATACATATTGAAGATTGCAAGAAGATTCACGGAAACGACCAGAATGCACATACTTGCTAATCAAAGAAATTTGAAAAGAAACCATCTATCAAAATAAAGTTTATGTTGAAGACCAGACAACCAATTATCATCTGAAACCTCTTTGCAAGCGTCCACAATTTTATTAACAAACGAACTCCAGAATAAGAAAATCAACAAATGACAAACCACCTTCAAGATGATAAAAATTCACATTACAAACCATAAGACGATGCAAGATGCAAGATGCAAGAAGCAAGATGGAAGATGCAGTTTCAAGTCGATCCAATGTTTGTGAGTGGGTGAGAATCGCGTTAATAGATTCCGTCACTTTGAGAGGAAAACACCTTTTTTCTGTATTTTTGTGGCGAGTAATTTTGAAAGTAGGTATGAAATTATTGTATTGTGACGGGTCCTCTAAAAGTGTACAAAGTTTCAAGTCGATCCAATGTTTGTGAGCAAGTTGCAAAATGCAAGATGCAAGATGCAAGATGCAAGATGCAAGATGCAAGAGATGCAAGAGATGCAAGAGATGCAAGCGGAAACGACCAGAATGCACATACTTGCTAATCAAAGAAATTTGAAAGAAACCATCTATCAAAATAAAGTTTATGTTGAAGACCAGACAACCAATTAAAATCTGAAACCTCTTTGTAAGCGTCCACAATTTTATTAACAAACGAACTCCAGAATAAAAAAATCAACAAATGACAAACCACCTTCAAGATGATAAAAATTCACATACCAACCATAAGACGATGCAAGATGCAAGATGCAAGAAGCAAGATGCAAGATGCAAGATGCAAGATGCAAGATGTACCAAATTGACTGTACGAGTTAAGAAAACTTATGTAGAATACATATTGAAGATTGCAAGAAGATTCACGGAAACGACCACAATGCACATACTTGCTAATCAAAGAAATTTGAAAGAAACCATCTATCAAAATAAAGTTTATGTTGAAGACCAGACAACCAATTAACTTCTGAAACCTCTTTGCAAGCGTCCACAATTTTATGCAAGAGATGCAAGAGATGCAAGATGCAAGATGCAAGATGCAAGATGCAAAATGCAAGATGCAAGATGCAAGATGCAAGATGCAAAGATGCAAGATGCAAGATGCAAGATGCAAGATGCCAAGATGCAAAATGTTTGTGAGTGGGTGAGAATCGCGTTGATAGATTCTTTCACTTTGAGAGAAGAACACCTGTTTTCTGTATTTTGTGGCGAGGATTTTTGAAAGTAGGTATGAAATTATAGTATTGTGACGGGTCCTCTACAAGTGTACAAAGTTTCAAGTCGATCCAATGTTTGTGAGTGGGTGAGAATCGCGTTGATAGATTCCGTCACTTTGAGAGAAGAACACCTTTTTTCTGTATTTTGTGGCTAGGATTTTTGAAAGTAGGTATGAAATTATTGTATTGTGACGGGTCCTCTACAAGTGTACAAAGTTTCAAGTCGATCCAATGTGTGTGAGTGGGTGAGAATCGTGTTGAGAGATTCCGTCACTTTGAGAGAAGAACACCTTTTTCTGTATTTTGTGACGAGGATTTTTGAAAGTAGGTATGAAATTATGAGAATCTCGTTGACACATTCCGTCACTTTGAGAGAAGAACACCTTTTTTCTGTATTTTGTGGCGAGGATTTTTGAAAGTATGTATGCAATTATTGTATTGTGACGGGTCCTCTACAAGTGTACAAAGTTTCAAGTCGATCCAATGTTTGTGAGTGGGTGAGAATCGCGTTGATAGATTCAGTCACTTTGAGAGAAGAACACCTGTTTTCTGTATTTTGTGGTGAGGATTTTTGAAAGTAGGTATGAAATTATTGTATTGTGACGGGTCATCTACAAGTGTACAAAGTTTCAAGTAGATCCAATGTTTGTGAGTGTGTGAGAATCGCGTTGATAGATTCCGTCACTTTGAGAAGAGAACACCTTTTTTCTGTATTTCGTGGCGAGTATTTTTGAAAGTACGTATGAAATTATTGTATTGTGACGGGTCCTCTTAAAGTGTACAAAGATTCAAGTCGATCCAATGTTTGTGAGTGGGTGAGAATCGCGTTGAGAGATTCCGTTACTTTGAGAGAAGAACACCTTTTCTGTATTTTGTGACGAGGATTTTTGAAAGTAGGTATGAAATTATAGTATCGTGGCGGGTCCTCTACAAGTGTACAAAGTTACAAGTCGATTAAATGTTTGTGAGTGGGTGAGAATCGCGTTGAGAGATTCCGTCACTTTGAGAGAAGAACACCTTTTTCTGTATTTTGTGACGAGGATTTTTGAAAGTAGGTATTATTGTACCAAAGTTTCAAGTCGATCCAATGTTTGTGAGTGTGGTGAGAATCGCGTTGATAGATTCCGTTCACTTTGACGGAAGAACACCTGTTTTCTGTATTTTGTGGCGAGGATTTTTGAAAGTAGGTATGAAATTATTGTATTGTGACGGGTCCTCTACAAGTGTACAAAGTTTCAGGTCGATCCAATGTATGTGAGTGGGTGAGAATCGCGTTGATAAATTCCGTCACTTTGAGAGGAGAACACCTTTTTTCTGTATTTTGTGGCGAGTTATTTTGAAAGTAGGTATGAAATTATTGTGTTGTGACGGGTCCTCTAAAAGTGTACAAGTTTCAAGTCGATCCAATGTTTGTGAGTGGGTGAGAATCGCGTTGAGAAATTTCCGTTCATACCTACTTTCAAAAATCCTCGCCAGAAAATACAGAATAAAGGTGTTCTTCTCTCAAAGTGACGGAATCTATCAACGCGATTCTCACCCACTCACAAACATTGGATTGACTTGAAACTTTGTACACTTTTTGAGGACCCGTCACAATACAATAATTTCATACCTACTTTCAAAAACCCTCGCCACAAAATACAGACAAAGTTTCAAATCGATCCAATGTTTGTGAGTGGGTGAGAATTCGCGTTGATAGATTCCGTCACTTTGAGAAGAGAACACCTTTTTTCTGTATTTCGTGGCGAGTATTTTTGAAAGTAGGTATGAAATTATTGTATTGTGACGGGTCCTCTTAAAGTGTACAAAGATTCAAGTCGATCCAATGTTTTGTGAGTGGGTGAGAATCGCGTTGAGAGATTCCGTTACTTTGAGGAGGAGAAAGAACACCTTTTCTGTATTTTGGTGACGAGGATGGATTTTTGAAAGTAGGTATGAAATTTATAGTATGGTGGCGGGTCCTCTACAAGTGTACAAAGTTTCAGGTCGATCCAATGTAGTGAGTGGGTGAGAAATCGCGTTGATAAATTCCGTCACTTTGAGAGGAGAACACCTTTTTTCTGTATTTTGTGGCGAGTATTTTTGAAAGTAGGTATGAATTATTGTGTTGTGACGGGTCCTCTAAAAGTGTACAAAGTTTCAAGTCGATCCAATGTTTGTGAGTGTGTGAGAATCGCGTTGAGAGATTCCGTTCATACCTACTTTCAAAAATCCTCGCCAGAAAATACAGAATAAAGGTGTTCTTCTCTCACAGTGACGGAATCTATCAACGCGATTCTCACCCATCACAAACATTGGATGACTTGAAACTTTGTACACTTGTTGAGGACCCGTCACAATACAATAATTTCATACCTACTTTCAAAAAACCCTCGCCACAAAATACAGACAAAGTTTCAAGTCGATCGAATGTTTGTGAGTGGGTGAGAATCGCGTTGAGAGATTCCGTCACTTTGAGAGAAGAACACCTTTTCTGTATTTTGTGACGAGGATTTTCATACCTACGTATGAAATAATGAGAATCTCGTGACACATTCCGTCACTTGGAGAGAAGAACACCTTTTTTCTGTATTTTGTGGCGAGGATTTTTGAAAGTAGGTATGCAATTATTGTATTGTGACGGGTCCTCTACAAGTGTACAAAGTTTCAAGTCGATCCAATGTTTGTGAGTGGGTGAGAATCGCGTGGACAGATTTCCGTCACTTTGAGAAGAGAACACCTTTTTTCTGTATTTCGTGGCGAGTATTTTTGAAAGTAGGTATGAAATTATTTATTGTGACGGGTCCCTCTTAAAGTGTACAAAGATTCAAGTCGATCCATGTTTGTGAGTGTGTGAGAATCGCGTTGAGAGTTCCGTTACTTTGAGAGAAGAACACCTTTTCTGTATTTTGTGACGAGGATTTTTGAAAGTAGGTATGAAATTATAGTATCGTGGCGGGTCCTCTACAAGTGTACAAAGTTTCAAGTCGATTAAATGTTTGTGAGTGGGTGAGAATCGCGTTTGAGAGATTCTGTCACTTTGAGAGAAGAACAACTTTTTCTGTATTTTGTGACGAGGATTTTTGAAAGTAGGTTATTATTGTACAAAGTTCAAGTCGATCCAACGTTTGTGAGTGGGTGAGAATCGCGTTGATAGATTCCGTCACTTTGAGGGAAGAACACCTGTTTTCTGTATTTTGTGGCGAGGATTTTTGAAAGTAGGTATGAAATTATTGTATTGTGACGGGTCCTCTACAAGTGTACAAAGTTTCAAGTCGATCCAATGTTTGTGAGTGGGTGAGAATCGCGTTGATAAATTCTGTCACTTTGAGAGGAGAACACCTTTTTTCTGTATTTTGTGGCGAGTATTTTTGAAAGTAGGTATGAAATTATTGTGTTGTGACGGGTCCTCTAAAAGTGTACAAAGTTTCAAGTCGATCCAATGTTTGTGAGTGGGTGAGAATCGCGTTGAGAGATTCCGTCACTTTGAGAGAAGAACATCTTTTCTGTATTTTGTGACGAGGATTTTTGAAAGTATGTATGAAATTATAGTATTGTTACGGGTCCTCTACAAGTGTACAAAGTTTCAAGTCGATCCAATGTTTGATGCAAGAGATGCAAGAGTTGCAAGAGATGCAGAATGCACATACTTGCTAATCAAAGAAATTTGAAAGAAACCATCTATCAAAATAAAGATTATGTTAAAGACCAGACAACCAATTAACATCTGAAACCTCTTTGCAAGCGTCCACAATTTTAAATTAACAAACGAACCTCCAGAAGAAGGAAATCAACAAATGACAAACCACCTTCAAGATGCTAAAAATTCACATACAAACCATTATACGATTCAAGATGCAAGATGCAATATGCAAGATGGCAGATCGCAAGATGTCAAGAGATGCAAGAGATGCAAGAGATGCAGAAGATGCAAGAGATGCAAGAGATGCAAAATAGTTTCCAGAGCTGCAAGAGATGCAAGATGCACGATGCAAGATGCAAGAATGCCAGATTCAAGATGCAAGATGCAAGATGGAAAGATGTACGATGCCAGATGCAAGATGCAAGATGCAAGATGCACAGATGCAAGATATGCAATATGCAGATGTAAGATGCAAGATGCAAGATGCAAGATGCAAGATGCAAGATTCAAAATGTTTGTGACTGTGGTGAGAATCTGCGTTGATATAGACTCCTTCACTTTGAGAGAAACCTTTTTTTCCTGTATTTTGTGGCGAGGATTTTTGAAAGTAGGTATGAAACTTGATGGCAAGAGATGCAATAGATGCAAGAGATGCAAGAGATGCAGGAGATGCAAGAGATGCAAGATGCAATATGCAAGATGATGCAAGATGCAAGATGGCAAGATGCAATATTCAAGAGATGCAAGATGCAAGATGCAAGATGCAAGATGCAAGATGCAAGATGCAAGATGCAAGATGCAAGATGCAAGATGTAAGATGCAAGATGCAAGATGCAAGATGCAAGATGCATGATGCAAGATGCAAAATGTTTGTGAGTGGGTGAGAATCGCGTTGATAGATTCCTTCACTTTTGAGAGAAGAACATTTTTGTTTTCTGTATTTTGTGGCGAGGATTTTTGAAAGTAGGTATGAAATTATTGTATTGTGACGGGTCCTCCACAAGTGTACAAAGTTTCAATTCGATCCAATGTTTGTGAGCAAGATGCAAGATGCAAGATGCAAGATGCAAGATGCAAGATCCAGAGATGCAAGAGATGCAAGAGATGCAAGCGGAAACGACCAGAATGCACATACTTGCTAATCAAAGAAATTTGAAAGAAACCATCTATCAAAATAAAGTTTATGTTGAAGACCAGACAACCAATTAACATCTGAAACCTCTTTACAAGCGTCCACAATTTTATTAACAAAGGAATTCCAGAATAAGAAAATCAACAAATGACAAACCACCTTCAAGATGATAAAAATTCACATACAAACCATAAGACGATGCAAGATGCAAGATGCAAGAAGCAAGATGCAAGATGTTTCTCTGTATTTCGTGGCGAGTATTTTTTAAAGTAGGTATGAAATTATTGTATTGTGACGGGTCCTCATAAAGTGTACAAAGATTCAAGTCGATCCAATGTTTGTGAGTGGGTGAGAATCGCGTTGAGAGATTCCGTCACTTTGAGAGAAGAAAACCTTTTTCTGTATTTTGTGACGAGGATTTTTAAAGTAGGTATTATTGTACAAAGTTTCAAGTCGATCCATTTTTGTGAGTGGGTGAGAATCGCGTTGAGAGATTCCGTCACTTTGAGGGAAGAACACATGTTTTCTGTATTTTGTGGCGAGGAATTTTGAATGTAGGTATAAAATTATTGTATTGTGACGGGTCCTCTACAAGTGTACAAAGTTTCAAGTCGATCCGATGTTTGTGAGTGGGTGTAGAATCGCGTTGATAAATCCGTCACTTTGAGAGGAGAACACCTTTTTTCTGTATTTTGTGGCGAGTATTTTAGAAAGTAGGTATGAAATTATTGTGTTGTGACGGGTCCTCTACAAGTGTACAAAGTTTCAAGTCGATCCAATGTTTGTGAGTGGATGAGAATCGCGTTGAGAGATTCCGTCACTTTGAGAGAAGAACACCTTTTCTGTATTTTGTGCCGAGGATTTTTGAAAGTAGGTATGAATTATAGTATTGTGACGGGTCCTCTACAAGTGTACAAAGTTTCAAGTCGATCCAATGTTTGATGCAAAAGATGCAAGGGATGCAAGAGATTGCAGAATGCACATACTTGCTAATCAAAGAAATTTGAAAGAAACCATCTATCAAATTAAGATTATGTTGAAGACCAGACAACCAATTAACATCTGAAACCTCTTTGCAAGCGTCCACAATTTTATTAACAAACGAACTCCAGAATAAGGAAATCAACAAATGACAAACCACCTTCAAGATGATAAAAATTCACATACAACCATAAGACGATTCAAGATGCAAGATGCAAGATGCAAGATGCAAGATGCAAGATGCAAGATGCAAAATGCAAGATGCAAGAGATGCAAGAGATGCAAGAGACGCAAGAGATGCAAGAGATGCAAGAGATGCAAGAGATGCAAGATGCAAGATGCAAGATGCAAAATGCAAGATGCAAGATGCAAGATGCAAGATGCAAGATGCAAAGATGCAAGATGCAAGATGCAAGATGCAAAATGTTTGTGAGTGGGTGAGAATCGCGTTGATAGATTCTTTCACTTTGAGAGAAGAACACCTGTTTTCTGTATTTTGTGGCGAGGACTTTTGCAAGTAGGTATGAAATTATTGTATTGTGACGTGTCCTCTACAAGTGTACAAAGTTTCAAGTCGATCCAATGTTTGTGAGTGGGTGAGAATCGCGTTAATAGATTCCGTCACTTTGAGAGGAGAACACCTTTTTTCTGTATTTTGTGGCGATAATTTTGAAAGTCTGTATGAAATTATTGTATTGTGACGGGTCCTCTAAAAGTGTACAAAGTTTCAAGTCGATCCAATGTTTGTGAGCAAGTTGCAAGATGCAAGATGCAAGATGCAAGATGCAAGATGCAAGAGATGCAAGAGATGCAAGAGATGCAAGCGGAAACGACCAGAATGCACATACTTGCTAATCAAAGAAATTTGAAAGAAACCATCTATCAAAATAAAGTTTATGTTGAAGACCAGACAACCAATTAAAATCTGAAACCTCTTTGTAAGCGTCCACAATTTTATTAACAAACGAACTCCAGAATAAGAAAATCAACAAATGACAAACCACCTTCAAGATGATAAAATTCACATACCAACCATAAGACGATGCAAGATGCAAGATGCAAGAAGCAAGATGCAAGATGCAAGATGCAAGATGCAAGATGTACCAAATTGACTGTACGAGTTAAGAAAACTTATGTAGAATACATATTGAAGATTGCAAGAAGATTCACGGAAACGACCAGAATGCACATACTTGCTAATCAAAGAAATTTGAAAGAAACCATCTATCAAAACAAAGTTTATGTTGAAGACCAGACAACCAATTAACTTCTGAAACCTCTTTGCAAGCGTCCACAATTTTATGCAAGAGATGCAAGAGATGCAAGATATTCAAGATGCAAGATGCAAGATGCAAAATGCAAGATGCAAGATGCAAGATTGCAAGATGCAAAGATTGCAAGATGCAAGATGGCAAGATGCAAAATGTTGTGAGTGGGGTGAGAATCGCGTTGATAGATTCTTTCACTTTGAGAGAATAACACCTTTTTTCATGTATTTTGTGGCGAGGATTTTTGAAAGTAGGTATGCAATTTATTATATTGTTGACGGGTCCTCTACAAGTGTACAAAGTTTCAAGTCGATCCAATGTTTTGTGAGTGGGTGAGAAGCGCGTTGATAATTCCGTCACTTTGAGAAGAGAACACCTTTTTTCTGTATTTCGGTTTGAGCGAGTATTTTTGAAAGTAGGTATGAAATTATTGTATAGTGTGACGGGTCCTCTTAAAGTGTACAAAGATTCAAGTCGATCCAATGTTTGTGAGTGGGTGAGAATCGCGTTGAGAGATTCCGTTACTTTGAGAGAAGAACACCTTTTCTGTATTTTGTGACGAGGATTTTTGAAAGTAGGTATGAAATTATAGTAATCGTGGCGGGTCCTCTACAGTGTACAAAGTTTCAAGTCGATTAAATGTTTGTGAGTGGGTGAGAATCGCGTTGAGAGATTCCGTCACTTTGAGAGAAGAACACCTTTTTCTGTATTTTGTGACGAGGATTTTTGAAAGTAGGTATTATTGTACAAAGTTTTCAAGTCGATCCAATGTTTTGTGAGGTGGGTGGGAATCGCGTTGATAGATTCCGTCACTTTGAGGGAAGAACACCTGTTTTCTGTATTTTTGTGGCGAGGAGTTTTGAAAGTAGGTAATGAAATTATTGTATGTGTGACGGTGTCCTCTACAAGTGTACAAAGTTTCAAGTCGATCCAATGTATGTGAAGTGGGTGGAGAATCGCGTTGATAAATTCCGTCACTTTTTGAGAGGAGAACACCTTTTTTCTGTATTTTGTGGCGAGTATTTTTGAAAGTAGGTATGAAATTATTGTGTTGTGACGGGTCCTCTAAAAGTGTACAAAGTTTCAAGTCGATCCAATGTTTGTGAGTGGGTGGAGAATCGCGTTGAGAGATTCCGTTCATACCTACTTTCAAAAATCCCTCGCGCAGAAAATACAGAATAAAGGTGTTCTTCTCTCAAAGTGACGGAATCTATCAACGCGATTCTCACACACTCACAAACATGGGATTGACTTGAAACTTTGTACACTTGTTGAGGACCCGTCACAATACAATAATTCATACCTACTTTCAAAAACCCTCGCCACAAAATACAGACAAAGTTTCAAGTCGATTTCGAATGTTTGTGAGTGGGTGAGAATCGCGTTTGAGAGATTCCGTCACTTTGAGAGAAGAACACCTTTTTCTGTATTTTGTGACGAGGATTTTTGAAAGTAGGTATGAAATAATGAGAATCTCGTTGACACATTCCGTCACTTTGAGAGAAGAACACCTTTTTTCTGTATTTTTGTGGCGAGGATTTTTGAAAGTAGGTATGCAATTTATTGTATTGTGACGGGTCCCTTTGAGAGGAGAAACACCTTTTTTCTGTTATTTTGTGGGCGAGTAATTTGAAAGTAGGTATGAAATTATTGTATTGTGACGGGTCCTCTAAAAGTGTACAAAAAGTTTCAAGTCGATCCAATGTTTGTGAGCAAGTTGCAAGATGCAAGATGCCAGATGCAAGATGCAAGATGCAAGAATGCAAGAAGAGATGCAAGAGATGCAAGAGATTGCAAGCGGAAACGACCAGAATGCACATACTTGCTAATCAAAAAAAATTTGAAAGAAACCATCTATCAAAATAAAGTTTATGTTGAAGACCAGACAACCAATTAAAATCTGAAACCTCTTTGCAAGCGTCCACAATTTTATTAACAAAACGAACTCCAGAATAAGAAAATCAACAAATGACAAACCACCTTCAAGATGATAAAAATTCACATACCAACCATAAGACGATGCAAGATGCAAGATGTAAGAAGCAAGATGCAAGATGCAAGATGCAAGATACAAGATGCAAGATGCAAGATGTACCAAATTGACTGTTCGAGTTAAGAAAACTTATGTAGAATACATATTGAAGATTGCAAGAAGATTCACGGAAAAAACGACCAGAATGCACATACTTGCTAATCAAAGAAATTTGAAAGAAACCATCTATCAAAATAAAGTTTATGTTGAAGACCAGAAAAACCAATTAACATCTGAAACCTCTTTGCAAGCGTCCACAATTTTATTAACAAACGAACTCCAGAATAAGAAAATCAACAAATGACAAACCACCTTCAAGATGATAAAAAATTCACATACCAACCATAAGACGATGCAAGATGCAAGATGCAGACGCAAGAAGCAAGATGCAAGATGCAAGATGCAAGATGCAAGATGCAAGATGTACCAAATTGACTGTATGAGTTAAGAAAACTTATGTAGAATACATATTGAAGATTGCAAGAAGATTCACGGAAACGACCAGAATGCACATTCTTGCTAATCAAAGAAATTTTGAAAGAAACCATCTATCAAAATAAAGTTTATGTTGAAGACCAGACAACCAATTAACATCTGAAACCTCTTTGCAAGCGTCCACAATTTTATTAACAAACGAACTCCAGAATAAGAAAATCAACAAATGACCAAAACCAACTTCAAAGATAATAAAAATTCACATACAAACCATAAGACGATGCAAGATGCAAGATGCAAGAAGCAAGATGGAAGATGCAAGATGCAAAATGCAAGATGCAAGATGCAAGATGCAAGATGCAAGATGCAAGATGCAAAGATGCAAGCTTGCAAGATGCAAGATGCAAGAGATGCAAGAGATGCAAGAGGTGCAAGAGATGCAAGAGATGCTAGAGATGCAAGAGATATGAGAGATGCAAGAGATGCAAGAGATGCAAGAGATGCTTGAGTTGCAATAGATGCAAAGAGATGCAACAGATGCGAGAGATGCAAGAGATGCAAGAGATGCAAGAGATGCAAGAGATGCAAGAGATGCAAGAGATGCAAGAGATGCAAGCAGATTCAAGAGATTGCAAGCGGGAAACGACCAGAATGCACATACTTGCGCTAATCAAAAAATTTGAAAGAAACCATCTATCAAATAAAAGTTATATGTTGAAGCACCAGAAAACCAATTAACATCTGAAACCTCTTTGCAAGCGTCCACAATTTTATTAACAAACGAACTCCAGAGTAAGAAAATCAACAAATGACAAACCACCTTCAAGATGATAAAAATTCACATACCAAACCATAAGACGATGGCAAGATGCAAGATGCAAGAAGCAAGATGGAAAATGCAAGAACAGCAAAATGCAGATGCAAGATGCAAGATGCAAGATGCAAGATGCAAGATGCAAGATGCAAGAGATGCAAGAGATGCAAGAGGTGCAAGAGATTGTAAGAGATGCAAGAGATGCAAGAGATGCGAGAGATGCAAGAGATGCAAGAGATGCAAGAGATGCAAGAGATGCATGAGTTTGCAAGAGATGCAAGAGATGCAACAGATGCGAGAGATGCGAGAGATGCAAGAGATGCAAGAGATGAAGAGATGCAAGAGATGCAAGAGATGCAAGAGATGGCAAGAGATGCAAGAGATTCAAGAGATGCAAGAGATGCAAGAGGATGCAAGACATGCAAGAGACAATCCAGAATTTGAAGAAGAAAAATTACACACTCAGACTGGGGTTTGAACCCAGGACTTTTGGCTTTCTATGCTAATGCTCTACTAACTGAGCTACCTGAGCACAACAACCTGTATGTAAATTTTTCTCATATTATATTAATTCCCGATTTTTGAATGCTACGAACCTTTGAAGCAAGATGCAAGATGAAGAAGCAAGATGATGAAGAGCAAGATGCAAAGATGAAGAAGCAAGATGATGAATGAAGCAAGATGCAATGGCAAGATGCAAGATGCAAGATGCAAGTATGAGAGATGCCAAAATGTTTGTGAAGTGGGTGAGAATCGCGTTGATAGATTCCTTCACTTTGAGAGAAGACAACCTGTTTTGTGGCGAGGATTTTTGAAAGTAGGTATGAAATTATTGTATTGTGACGGGTCCTCTACAAGTGTACAAAGTTTCAAGTCGATCCAATGTTTGTGAGTGGGTGAGAATCGCGTTGATAGATTCCGTCAATTTGAGAGAGATAAACACCTCTTTTCTGTATTTTGTGGCGAGGATTTTTGAAAGTAGGTATGCAATTATTGTATTGTGACGGGTCCTCTACAAGTGTACAAAGTTTCAAGTCGATCCAAACCTGTTTCTGGATTTTATTAGAGTCTATCAACGCGATTCTCACCCACTCACAAATATTGGATCGACTTGAAACTTTGTACACTTGTAGAGGACCCGTCACAATAGAATAATTTCATACCTACTTTCAAAAATCCTCGCCACAAAATACAGAAAAAGGTGTTCTTCTCTCAAAGTGACGGAATCTATCAACGCGATTCTCACCCACTCACAAACATTGGATCGACTTGAAACTTTGTACACTTGTAGAGGACCCGTCACAATACAATAATTTCATACCTACTTTCAAAAATCCTCGCCACAAAATACAGAAAAAAAGGTGTTCTTCTCTCAAAGTGACGGAATCTATCAACGCGATTCTCACCCACTCACAAACATTGGATCGACTTGAAACTTTGTACACTTGTAGAGGACCCGTCACAATACAATAATTTCATACCTACTTTCAAAAATCCTCGCCACAAAATACAGAAAAAAGGTGTTCTTCTCTCAAAGTGACGGAATCTATCAACGCGATTCTCACCCACTCACAAACATTGGATCGACTTGAAACTTTGTAACACTTGTAGAGGACCCGTCACAATACAATAATTTCATACCTACTTTCAAAAATCCTCGCCACAAAATACAGAAAAAAGGTGTTCTTCTGTCAAAGTGACGGAATCTATCAACGCGATTTTCACCCACTACAAACATTGGATCGACTTGAAACTTTGTACACTTGTAGAGGACCCGCCACAATACAATAATTTCATACCTACTTTCAAAAATCCTCGCCACAAAATACAGAAAAAAGGTGTTCTTCTCTCAAAGTGACGGAATCTATCAACGCGATTCTCACCCACTCACAAACATTGGATCGACTTGAAACTTTGTACACTTGTAGAGGACCCGTCACAATACAATAATTTCATACCTACTTTCAAAAATCCTCGCCACAAAATACAGAACAAAAGGTGTTCTTCTCTCAAAGTGACGGAATCTATCAACGCGATTCTCACCCACTCACAAACATTGGATCGACTTGAAACTTTGTACACTTGTAGAGGACCCGTCACAATACAATAATTTCATACCTACTTTCAAAAATCCTCGCCACAAAATACAGAAAAAAAGTGTTCTTCTCTCAAAGTGACGGAATCTATCAACGCGATTCTCACCCACTCACAAACATTGGATCGACTTGAAACTTTGTACACTTGTAGAGGACCCGTCACAATACAATAATTTCATACCTACTTTCAAAAATCCTCGCCACAAAATACAGAAAAAATGTGTTCTTCTCTCAAAGTGACGGAATCTATCAACGCGATTCTCACCCACTCACAAACATTGGATCGACTTGAAACTTTGTACACTTGTAGAGGACCCGTCACAATACAATAATTTCATACCTACTTTCAAAAATCCTCGCCACAAAATACAACAAAAAAGTGTTCTTCTGTCAAAGTGACGGAATCTATCAACGCGATTTTCACCCACTCACAAACATTGGATCGACTTGAAACTTTGTACACTTGTAGAGGACCCGTCACAATACAATAATTTCATACCTACTTTCAAAAATCCTCGCCACAAAATACAGAAAAAAGTGTTCTTCTCTCAAAGTGACGGAATCTATCAACGCGATTCTCACCCACTCACAAACATTGGATCGACTTGAAACTTTGTACACTTGTAGAGGACCCGTCACAATACAATAATTTCATACCTACTTTCAAAAATCCTCGCCACAAAATACAGAAAACAGGTGTTCTTCTCTCAAAGTGACGGAATATATCAACGCGATTCTCACCCACTCACAAACATTGGATCGACTTGAAACTTTGTACACTTGTAGAGGACCCGTCACAATACAATAATTTCATACCTACTTTCAAAAATCCTCGCCACAAAATACAGAAAAAAGGTGTTCTTCTCTCAAAGTGACGGAATCTATCAACGCGATTCTCACCCACTCACAAACATTGGATCGACTTGAAACTTTGTACACTTGTAGAGGACCCGTCACAATACAATAATTTCATACCTACTTTCAAAAATCCTCGCCACAAAATACAGAAAAAAGGTGTTCTTCTCTCAAAGTGACGGAATCTATCAACGCGATTCTCACCCACTCACAAACATTGGATCGACTTGAAACTTTGTACACTTGTAGAGGACCCGTCACAATACAATAATTTCATACCTACTTTCAAAAATCCTCGCCACAAAATACAGAAAAAAGTGTTCTTCTCTCAAAGTGACGGAATCTATCAACGCGATTCTCACCCACTCACAAACATTGGATCGACTTGAAACTTTGTACACTTGTAGAGGACCCGTCACAATACAATAATTTCATACCTACTTTCAAAAATCCTCGCCACAAAATACAGAAAACAGGTGTTCTTCTCTCAAAGTGACGGAATCTATCAACGCGATTCTCACCCACTCACAAACATTGGATCGACTTGAAACTTTGTACACTTGTAGAGGACCCGTCACAATACAATAATTTCATACCTACTTTCAAAAATCCTCGCCACAAAATACAGAAAAGAAGGTGTTCTTCTCTCAAAGTGACGGAATCTATCAACGCGATTCTCACCCACTCACAAACATTGGATCGACTTGAAACTTTGTACACTTGTAGAGGATCCGTCACAATACAATAATTTCATACCTACTTTCAAAAATCCTCGCCACAAAATACAGAAAAAAGGTGTTCTTCTCTCAAAGTGACGGAATCTATCAACGCGATTCTCACCCACTCACAAACATTGGATCGACTTGAAACTTTGTACACTTGTAGAGGACCCGCCACAATACAATAATTTCATACCTACTTTCAAAAATCCTCGCCACAAAATACAGAAAAAAGTGTTCTTCTCTCAAAGTGACGGAATCTATCAACGCGATTTTCACCCACTCACAAACATTGGATCGACTTGAAACTTTGTACACTTGTAGAGGACCCGTCACAATACAATAATTTCATACCTACTTTCAAAAATCCTCGCCACAAAATACAGAAAACAAGTGTTCTTCTCTCAAAGTGACGGAATCTATCAACGCGATTCTCACCCACTCACAAACATTGGATCGACTTGAAACTTTGCACACTTGTAGAGGACCCGTCACAATACAATAATTTCATACCTACTTTCAAAAATCCTCGCCACAAAATACAGAAAAGAAGTGTTCTTCTGTCAAAGTGACGGAATCTATCAACGCGATTCTCACCCACTCACAAACATTGGATCGACTTGAAACTTTGTACACTTGTAGAGGACCCGTCACAATACAATAATTTCATACCTACTTTCAAAAATCCTCGCCACAAAATACAGAAAAAAAGTGTTCTTCTGTCAAAGTGACGGAATCTATCAACGCGATTTTCACCCACTCACAAACATTGGATCGACTTGAAACTTTGTACACTTGTAGAGGACCCGTCACAATACAATAATTTCATACCTACTTTCAAAAATCCTCGCCACAAAATACAGAAAAAAAGTGTTCTTCTCTCAAAGTGACGGAATCTATCAACGCGATTTTCACCCACTCACAAACATTGGATCGACTTGAAACTTTGTACACTTGTAGAGGACCCGTCACAATACAATAATTTCATACCTACTTTCAAAAATCCTCGCCACAAAATACAGAAAAGAGGTGTTCTTCTGTCAAAGTGACGGAATCTATCAACGCGATTTTCACCCACTTACAAACATTGGATCGACTTGAAACTTTGTACACTTGTAGAGGACCCGTCCACAATACAATAATTTCATACCTACTTTCAAAAATCCTCGCCACAAAATACAGAAAAGAAGTGTTCTTCTCTCAAAGTGACGGAATCTATCAACGCGATTCTCACCCACTCACAAACATTGGATCGACTTGAAACTTTGTACACTTGTAGAGGACCCGTCACAATACAATAATTTCATACCTACTTTCAAAAATCCTCGCCACAAAATACAGAAAAAAAGGTGTTCTTCTCTCAAAGTGACGGAATCTATCAACGCGATTCTCACCCACTCACAAACATTGGATCGACTTGAAACTTTGCACGCTTGTAGAGGACCCGTCACAATACAATAATTTCATACCTACTTTCAAAATCCTCGCCACAAAATACAGAAAAAAGGTGTTCATTCTCTCAAAGTGACGGAATCTATCAACGCGATTCTCACCCACTCACAAACATTGGATCGACTTGAAACTTTGTACACTTGTAGAGGACCCGCCACAATACAATAATTTCATACCTACTTTCAAAAATCCTCGCCACAAAATACAGAAAAGAGGTGTTCTTCTGTCAAAGTGACGGAATTTATCAACGCGATTTTCACCCACTCACAAACATTGGATCGACTTGAAACTTTGTACACTTGTAGAGGACCCGTCACAATACAATAATTTCATACCTACTTTCAAAAATCCTCGCCACAAAATACAGAAAAAAGGTGTTCTTCTCTCAAAGTGACGGAATCTATCAACGCGATTTTCACCCACTCACAAACATTGGATCGACTTGAAACTTTGTACACTTGTAGAGGACCCGCCACAATACAATAATTTCATACCTACTTTCAAAAATCCTCGCCACAAAATACAGACAAAGAGGTGTTCTTCTCTCAAAGTGACGGAATCTATCAACGCGATTTTCACCCACTCACAAACATTGGATCGACTTGAAACTTTGCACACTTGTAGAGGACCCGTCACAATACAATAATTTCATACCTACTTTCAAAAATCCTCGCCACAAAATACAGAAAAGAAGGTGTTCTTCTCTCAAAGTGACGGAATCTATCAACGCGATTCTCACCCACTCACAAACATTGGATCGACTTGAAACTTTGTACACTTGTAGAGGACCCGTCACAATACAATAATTTCATACCTACTTTCAAAAATCCTCGCCACAAAATACAAAAAACAGGTGTTCTTCTCTCAAAGTGACGGAATCTATCAACGCGATTCTCACCCACTCACAAACATTGGATCGACTTGAAACTTTGTACACTTGTAGAGGACCCGTCACAATACAATAATTTCATACCTACTTTCAAAAATCCTCGCCACAAAATACAGAAAAGAGGTGTTCTTCTCTCAAAGTGACGGAATCTATCAACGCGATTCTTCACCCACTCACAAACATTGGATCGACTTGAAACTTTGTACACTTGTAGAGGACCCGTCACAATACAATAATTTCATACCTACTTTCAAAAATCCTCGCCACAAAATACAACAAAAAAGGTGTTCTTCTGTCAAAGTGACGGAATCTATCAACGCGATTCTCACCCACTTACAAACATTGGATCGACTTGAAACTTTGTACACTTGTAGAGGACCCGTCACAATACAATAATTTCATACCTACTTTCAAAAATCCTCGCCACAAAATACAGAAAAATGGTGTTCTTCTCTCAAAGTGACGGAATCTATCAACGCGATTCTCACCCACTTACAAACATTGGATCGACTTGAAACTTTGTACACTTGTAGAGGACCCGTCACAATACAATAATTTCATACCTACTTTCAAAAAAATCCTCGCCACAAAATACAAAAAAAACGTGTTCTTCTGTCAAAGTGACGGAATCTATCAACGCGATTTTCACCCACTCACAAACATTGGATCGACTTGAAACTTTGTACACTTGTAGAGGACCCGTCACAATACAATAATTCATACCTACTTTCAAAAATCCTCGCCACAAAATACAGAAAACAGGTGTTCTTCTCTCAAAGTGACGGAATCTATCAACGCGATTCTCACCCACTTACAAACATTGGATCGACTTGAAACTTTGTACACTTGTAGAGGACCCGCCACAATACAATAATTTCATACCTACTTTCAAAATCCTCGCCACAAAATACAGAAAAACGGTGTTCTTCTCTCAAAGTGACGGAATCTATCAACGCGATTCTCACCCACTCACAAACATTGGATCGACTTGAAACTTTGTACACTTGTAGAGGACCCGTCACAATACAATAATTTCATACCTACTTTCAAAAATCCTCGCCACAAAATACAACAAAGAAGTGTTCTTCTGTCAAAGTGACGGAATCTATCAACGCGATTTTCACCCACTCACAAACATTGGATCGACTTGAAACTTTGTACACTTGTAGAGGACCCGCCACAATACAATAATTTCATACCTACTTTCAAAAATCCTCGCCACAAAATACAGAAAAGAAGTGTTCTTCTCTCAAAGTGACGGAATCTATCAACGCGATTCTCACCCACTCACAAACATTGGATCGACTTGAAACTTTGTACGCTTGTAGAGGACCCGTCACAATACAATAATTTCATACCTACTTTCAAAAATCCTCGCCACAAAATACAGAAAAAAGGTGTTCTTCTCTCAAAGTGACGGAATCTATCAACGCGATTCTCACCCACTCACAAACATTGGATCGACTTGAAACTTTGTACACTTGTAGAGGACCGCCACAATACAATAATTTCATACCTACTTTCAAAAATCCTCGCCACAAAATACAGAAAAAAGGTGTTCTTCTGTCAAAGTGACGGAATCTATCAACGCGATTTTCACCCACTCACAAACATTGGATCGACTTGAAACTTTGTACACTTGTAGAGGACCCGCCACAATACAATAATTTCATACCTACTTTCAAAAATCCTCGCCACAAAATACAGAAAAAGAAGTGTTCTTCTGTCAAAGTGACGGAATCTATCAACGCGATTCTCACCCACTCACAAACATTGGATCGACTTGAAACTTTGTACACTTGTAGAGGACCCGTCACAATACAATAATTTCATACCTACTTTCAAAAATCCTCGCCACAAAATACAACAAAAAAGGTGTTCTTCTCTCAAAGTGACGGAATCTATCAACGCGATTCTCACCCACTCACAAACATTGGATCGACTTGAAACTTTGCACACTTGTAGAGGACCCGTCACAATACAATAATTTCATACCTACTTTCAAAAATCCTCGCCACAAAATACAGAAAAGAAAAAAGTGTTCTTCTCTCAAAGTGACGGAATCTATCAACGCGATTTTCACCCACTTACAAACATTGGATCGACTTGAAACTTTGTACACTTGTAGAGGACCCGTCACAATACAATAATTTCATACCTACTTTCAAAAATCCTCGCCACAAAATACAACAAAGAAGTGTTCTTCTCTCAAAGTGACGGAATCTATCAACGCGATTCTCACCCACTCACAAACATTGGATCGACTTGAAACTTTGCACACTTGTAGAGGACCCGTCACAATACAATAATTTCATACCTACTTTCAAAAATCCTCGCCACAAAATACAGACAAAGAGGTGTTCTTCTCTCAAAGTGACGGAATCTATCAACGCGATTTTCACCCACTCACAAACATTGGATCGACTTGAAACTTTGCACACTTGTAGAGGACCCGTCACAATACAATAATTTCATACCTACTTTCAAAAATCCTCGCCACAAAATACAGAAAAAAAGTGTTCTTCTGTCAAAGTGACGGAATCTATCAACGCGATTTTCACCCACTCACAAACATTGGATCGACTTGAAACTTTGTACACTTGTAGAGGACCCGTCCACAATACAATAATTTCATACCTACTTTCAAAAATCCTCGCCACAAAATACAACAAAGAAGTGTTCTTCTGTCAAAGTGACGGAATCTATCAACGCGATTTTCACCCACTCACAAACATTGGATCGACTTGAAACTTTGTACACTTGTAGAGGACCCGTCACAATACAATAATTTCATACCTACTTTCAAAAATCCTCGCCACAAAATACAGAAAAAAAGGTGTTCTTCTCTCAAAGTGACGGAATCTATCAACGCGATTTTCACCCACTCACAAACATTGGATCGACTTGAAACTTTGTACACTTGTAGAGGACCCGTCAACAATACAATAATTTCATACCTACTTTCAAAAATCCTCGCCACAAAATACAGAAAACAGGTGTTCTTCTCTCAAAGTGACGGAATCTATCAACGCGATTCTCACCCACTCACAAACATTGGATCGACTTGAAACTTTGTACACTTGTAGAGGACCCGCCACAATACAATAATTTCATACCTACTTTCAAAAATCCTCGCCACAAAATACAGAAAACAGGTGTTCTTCTCTCAAAGTGACGGAATCTATCAACGCGATTCTCACCCACTCACAAACATTGGATCGACTTGAAACTTTGCACACTTGTAGAGGACCCGTCACAATACAATAATTTCATACCTACTTTCAAAAATCCTCGCCACAAAATACAACAAAGAAGTGTTCTTCTGTCAAAGTGACGGAATCTATCAACGCGATTCTCACCCACTTACAAACATTGGATCGACTTGAAACTTTGTACACTTGTAGAGGACCCGCCACAATACAATAATTTCATACCTACTTTCAAAAATCCTCGCCACAAAATACAACAAAGAAGTGTTCTTCTGTCAAAGTGACGGAATCTATCAACGCGATTTTCACCCACTTACAAACATTGGATCGACTTGAAACTTTGTACGCTTGTAGAGGACCCGTCACAATACAATAATTTCATACCTACTTTCAAAAATCCTCGCCACAAAATACAGAAAGAAGGTGTTCTTCTCTCAAAGTGACGGAATCTATCAACGC
>JASPKZ010010308.1:0-121993 GCA_030220185.1 Diploptera punctata | reverse complement strand
CTTATACAATAATAATAATAATAATTATAAAATATAATAGCAATAACAATAATAGCAATAATAATAAGTAAAGTGATCCCACTACAGACCTCAGGAGGCCCTTGGGGGTAGTAGGGAGGTTAAGGCTCCCACTTTTTCTTGAGAATCGGCACTTGATGTCAGCCGGGTTGTCAGCCCTGCGTGACGGCTGCCTTTACCCCAGAACAAGCGTCTGGTACTATTTTCCGTTAGAGGCTGAGTCAACCCCAGGGCCATATTGTCGCCAGAAGGTTTGGGTCAGTTTAAAAATCCTGACCCCACCGGGACTCGAACCCTCGACCTTCCGGCTTGTAGCGCAGTACGGCGTGCCAATAATAATGATAATAACAAAAATAATAATAATAACAACAATAATAATAACAACAATCATAATAAAACAATAAGATGATTGATTAATGGCGTAGTCCATTGTTGAGACATAGTCTCTCCTTTGTCAGGAGTTTATAGACCAAGTTGGTTACATTATTTGTCCAAAGATGTCATAAGAGGCATGTGGTCAACACACCGACTCAATGAGACATCTAGCAGGCAACTATGGTATTACTAGGATGTTTGAGATCGGTCGGTAAATTTTGCTTAGAGGCATCTTTGTTCAGGTTTAAGAATTTTTTTACGAGCCTGAAAATCTTCAGACTCGGGACTCACGGCTTAAAGTCCCTCCCGGAGGACCTGCTCCTTGGATTTTTCCATCCTAAAAAAAATCCATCGACCGCTACCGAGATGAAGAAGAAGTAGAAGAAAAGTTGGAACACAGAAACTAAGTTGGTTGAATAGGGTTGAGGAATACTTAAGACAATTGAAGGTTAAAATATGGAGACAGAAAGAAAGGAATAGAGAAGAATGGGCAGATGTTATAAAGAAGGCAAAGATTCTTAGAGGACCGTAGAGCCAAGGGAAAGAAGAAAAATAATTATATAGGGAACGATTGGAAAACATTAGTTGAGGAAATGGCTGTACGGATAATTTATATGCGCAGCCCCATCAATCTCTGGGTTCGATATCTATAATGTCAGTGAGGTAGTACTAATACAAATTAAAAATATAAGAATTTACACTTTGCGTGTTCAAGCAAGCGACATTTAATTAATGTTACATGCATTTAATTACCCCTGAGGTCCAAACAATAGTGCTAAATATCCTTTCTTGCGCGTTAGTGCGTTCTGTCGTACTTACAGCAATGACGACCTTGATTGAAAGTTCAATTTCCTAAATTTCGGGGTTGCCAACTTAAATAACTGTGCAGGAAGTAAAGCCACTGACCTTTATGTATACTACGCACAACTACTGTATATACAAAAATATATCCAACATTTAGTGTTAATATACATTATACGAAACAAATCACTACGTTTTAAATGAACTGAACTTTATTTGAAACAATATTACTTGCCGCCACTTTATTACTGATTGGTGTCACGGCCTGCTGTAGTCTCAACTAAATTATTTTTGGCATTTACCGTATAAACATTGCCCACACTGTTAACGTAAGTTGTTTATAATGAACGCAAATATTTCCAACAAAGGTACTATTTTACTATTATTTATTGTTTTGAAAACACCATTGCGCAAAAAACTAAGTACAACGCACGTTTGTGAAATGTGTTACAGAATCTCGGAAAATAAAAACCTCGCTATCGCTCGGTTTTTAATTATATCTTCCCTTCTGTAAAAACCACTTCCCAACCTCGCATTGTAATGTACTATTACATACGGTACATGCAGTGCAGAATGTAACACATTCCCAGTGCATTATTCATTATATTTTATACAGCACAACTACAGTAAAAAATAAATTGCATGAACGGAATGCGTTACAAAGAAATGACTCTCCCTGATCTAGAACATCTTCTTCTTCTTCCTCTTGTAAGCCCGTGTTTCCCTTAAACAGAGATTTAGGCGCTCTCCCCCTACAGGGAAGAATTTGAACCATACTAATTTAGTTGCACTTGTTTTCATATAGATGTTATTTGAGTGGTCCGTGGTCAGCGTTCTGCCTTATACTGACATCTAGGAAATCAAGGTAGTACTAGGACGAGAAAATTCGGTAAATTTTGCTTAGAGGCATTTTCAGGCTTAAGGATCTTTTACGAGCCTGAAAATCTTCAGACTCGGGACCCACGGCTTTAAGTCCTTCCAGGAGGACTTTCTCCTTAGATTTTTCCATCCTAAAAAAATCCAGCAACAAGGGCCGATACACCTAAAACATGCTTCTTCATAACGGTGATGGAAATGTGAAGAAAATGTACGAATACAAGCCGTTGGAGATACTGGTGAAGCGATGTGAATCCTTCGCCTATCTAAAGAAGAAGGGCAAGAAAGCCAAGTTTCATTCAATAAAATACTGGACTCAAAATAATAAATAATTATCCACAGTAAATGTTTAAGGTCCCGCCCCATACCCGAGCGATTTAAGAAGACATGATACCTTGGTGCAGAGCTATAGGACTTGCGCTAGTTCAAGTCCCACGGGGAAGACATTTTCTCATGGAATTTTGGCCATTAATGAGGCCGGTGCCATCCATTATCGTGAGGAGTTTGCGTATGTAGCTGCTCCAGGTTGAGAAACCCAATTATAACTGCTGTGAGACTCGACATGCTGACCACATGTCACCCTATACTGGTCAGACGATCATTCACCTATGATTAATACGTGTGGAATTGAGGCCAGCAGCCGGATGGTAGGCCAAGGCCTCATCTAGGCCTGTCGCGCTATGGAGTTTTGTTTGAAGTAAATGCACAAAGACAAATTTTAACCTTTGTTCTTATTGAAACTGTTATCATTTTCAACAAATATTGCAGCATTTTCCATTTTTTTTTATATTCAGGTCATCATTTTATCAAATCATAATTAATTTAATTAAATATAATAAAACTTACGTTGTATGTGATTTTCATATTTATTAAAATATAAATTAGTTACAGCTGTTTCGGTACTTTGTACCTTCTTCAGACATGATAAATGAACGAATTTTGTTATTATAGTACATAACAACTGTAAATATGCAACACATTTTTTTTACAATCTCTATTATAAATTTAAAAGAGGCGATTCATTCAAATCTAGTTGGGAATTTAACAGCTTATTACCACTTTTCAATTTATTTATCTCTACAACTTCTAAAATGTCCAACTTCTTTCCTTTGTCACAAACATGTAAAATTTTAAAACTTGGATCAAAACAATGATCATATTGGATTGGGTGGTTAGCATATTTTGAATTATCTAAATTTCTGTTATATGCTCTCATATGTTCCTTTATACAAGAAATAAAAGGTCTACCAGTTTTTAAACAAAATGAAAACAATGCAATTCAATAGTGAGAAGTACTGTCACACATGGAGCTGAAGTTTGGAAATTCAACAAAAACGTAGAACAAAAACTTATGTCGATGGAAATGGATTTCTTGAGGAGAGCAGCAAGATGTTCAAAATTAGACAAAATAAGAAATACTGTCATAAGAGAAAAAATGAATATTGGTTATTCAATAGTAGATTGTATACGGTATAAGCAATTAAATTGGTATGGGCACGTACGACGAATGCAAGAAGAAAGATTACCCAAGAAAACATTGGAATGTGTCCACCTGGAAGAAGGAGGAGAGGAAGACCTCGGAACTCGTGGATGCAGGAAATAAGAACTGGAATGAGAGCAAGAGGACTGGACGACATGGAATGGATGGAGAAAGAAGAGTGAAGAAGAAAAATAAAACTTCACGCACAGAAAGATGTGTAAACATTAAAATTCTGTATATAAATAAAAGAAAACAATGCAATTGAGTATGTAACACTAAACGTCATATGATATTTAGAAAGGTAAATTGTTAAGAGAAAATGGAATTCTCTCCTCTAATAGCAGGTTTGTTGAGGATCTTCAGCATATTTGCAGTATGTTAAGATAATAGAGATTAATGTAATGTTACTAGAGCTTAAATTAAACAGCGACTAACACTTTTACACTAATACAAATTAACGTATTATTTTGAAGTGTGAACATTTGTTTTAATCCTTTCGCGTCCAGTTTTTTTTCAGGTTAAAAATAATGTAAAGAGCTTAGGGCAGTAACGTGATAAGCCACATTCTAAGAAATGTCTTATTACAATGATAGCAAATAAATGTATTGAAATGTCCATAAAGTAATTTGTAAGTGCGTTAGTGATGAGTTAAAACATACAGACACACAATGCATTAAAAATAATACTGCCCAATTAGTATTTATAATTTTTTGAAAGATTGAAATTATTATATCTCAAAGAACAAGATGTGGCTTATCATGTTATTGCCCTAAAGACCTTCAAATTTACTTTTCCTGTAAGATTGATCATTAGGAATACTTAATTGCTGATGATGGAAGCTCGAGATATATTGATATTATTGTCATTAATGAAGTCAAAGTCCGAAACTGAGATCTTACGGACGTTTCAATACCGCAAGGGAAACCTATAGATGTTTATGAGAAGAAGAAAATAATATATCAGTTAACAGTGCCTTTCTCCATAGTGCATTAAAACTTAAAACATTTCAGTCTCTGGCCTCTATCTCAGTTCTCGAGGAATAATTTCAAATGTTTTGTCAAGTGGAGAAATAAATTCTAATTCGCTCCAAGATGAAATAGTCATTAACACAATAACATATTCCGTTTCGATTACACGAAATCCTTTATCATCATCATCATCATCAACAACAATCATGGATTAAGCCCATGTGGCTTCTTCCGGTCTCATAGATTCTCATTCAAAAAGTTGAATCCATCTCTTTTTCGGTCTACCAATATTCCGGTCTCCTTTTAGTTTGTAATTAAGTATAATTTTTGGAATGCGATGATCTTTCATTCCTTGAACATGTTCTTTCCAGTTTTTTCTGGAAATCCTTCATACTGTATAATATTTAATATAAGTATAATCTTATATATTCCCCTGTTGAAGGGAAGTCTGGAAGCCAAAGAAAAACAAAATTATTAGAAACAATTTTCTAGTAAACCTTATAGATCAGATAGTGTTAAATATTATTAAAATTTCCATAATGTAGGTTTTCAAGTGTCATCTCTAAATGAAATATTTCACAATGATCATTGCTATACAGAAATATTGAATGTGCTATAAATTACATGATAATGAATGTACTAAATTTCGAAGGTTTATGAAAATGTTAGTACTTAGAAATTAATATTAAAATTATTGATGAATTATAAACCATTCGGAAGGAGAAATGTTGGGCGCCTTCAGAGATGATGGTCAGAACAATTCCAACAATTCTAGCTTTCATGAAACCGGAATGAGCCAACATGCTTAATCCTTGGATGATGAAGAAGTTAATACCTAGAAAAACTAAGTAGTCGTCCTGACAAGGGTTCCATCTAGAAACGATCTCCTGATTAATTCAAAGTTGCACAAGGTGAACATGTTTATTTTTGGAAATAAAGCTTAATTATTTCATTAGAAATGTTAATAGACGGTACAGAAAACTACGTGGTAGTTCATTTTTTTTTTCTAATAAAAATGTAGGAATCAACTTATGTTTGAAAAAAAGAAGCATTGAAATCTGAACATTATTGTAATGTGTCAAGGAAAAGGTCATTATTTTACTTTCTATGCTGAATTGAAAATTAAGAATACGTTTACATTATTTTTTTCTAAATTGACCAACATTTTGTAATTATCAGGCACTCAAGAACCATCAGTAAATGGAGTTCACACATGTTGAATTTTTGAAATAAATATATTATTAAAAAGTTAAAATCCACTTAACTTGAATTAAGGCAACAAAACTAGATTTACATAGATCCATATTAAACAGATTCTCAAATGGACTGAATATTCAAATAGGTGGTTTGAAATTGCATCAAGGGAGGTCACATATATTCTCTTTCTCTAACAATGAGAAAGGAAAAGACAAGCAAAGTACGTTTGTATCAATCTAACTTGAATAGTTAGTTAGCTCACCGGTGGTGAAAACACCTTTTTTTAAAAACTCTGAAAAATATATAAAGAAATCATACGTAATACTGGTCGACAAGGTTTCCTTCACAAGAAATTTGATTAGTGAATCTAGTGCATTTTTTCACACTGAGTTCACAAATGTAGTCAGAATTTTTCCATCAGGAACAGTTTTTTGTGACAGCTACTTTTTAAAAATGGATTTTAGCATTTTTTTGGACTCTCACTTAAGACTTCTTTCGGAAAATCTTGGGGCTGTCTCTGATGAGCACGGTGAGCGTTTTCATCACAAATTTGCACAATGGAAGAGGTACCAAGGCAAGTGGAGTTCTAATATACTGGCTGACTACTGTTGGACCAAGAAGAGGGATGTTCCAGATGCAAAATATGCTTGATAATCACTACCCTAGGTAAGTCAGAATGAGTTAAAGTTAGATGGATTTCATTAAAACTATAACAAATGTAAATGAATATCACAGAAAACTCTTGCCTGTAGGAAAAAACTGAAATATTTAAATTTAGGATGAAAAATACTTCTAAAATCTCATATTTTTATTCTTGTGAAAGAAAAAAGTTCATTTTTGTCGACCAGTGTAATTAACTATTTACCAAAATAGAATGTTCAATCATGTAACATTGTAGTATAATGGTCACAGGATTTGAAAGTGTTAATGGAAATATTTAATCAGTATTGAAGGTTAAATATTTCAATACAATTATTAATTAAAAGTAAAAAAAAATGCACCGTCTATTATTTAGTTGATCGCAATGTGACCTTCTAAAAAAATAAAAATAGAGAACAATTATGATGGTTGATCATTATTGGAAATTAATCCATGTGTTAATTTCATTGGTCAACATGGTTTTTTACAAGAATTTTCTCAATTATTATTGAAATTAATAGGTCAATGGCGGGTTGACTATGACCCTCCTAGACTGATTCCTATCTTCAGCCAATTGAATCGAGTTTATATCTATCGACAGAACATTATATTTTGTTTAACTACAGATTGTTTAATCGCGAATTCGAAATATGGAATTAGAATTTTTCTATCACACATATATTTTTGGTAACATCGATTTTTGTTTTTATCTGTTATAGGTGAAACTTATAGAAAATCTTGGGATCCAGCACTGATGAACATGGAAAGCAATTTCTTAGGAAGGTTTGTACGATAGAAAAGAGGCATTAAAACAAATAGAGTCCAAGCATGATGGCTGATTACACTGGTCAACATGATTTTTGTCTCATGAGTACCAATAGTTGTATTTAATGCAGTTTTTTTATCGTGTTTTCAAATATGTATTCGTAATTTCTCCACCACCCACAGTTTTTTTTATTTCAATTTCAATTAATTGATTTAAATAATGATTTTTAATAAACGCTTTTTAGTCCATTTGTCTATTGTAAAATAAAACCAAATGAGCTAACACAGGAGATTTCAGCTATGGAAAAGAGATATCAAGGATAATGGAATCCTAATATGCTGGCCTATTATTGTTGGACCATCAAGAGGGATGCTTCACAGGCGAAATATAGCAGAACATCGTTATTTCTTACTTTCTATGTGAGTCCGAATGTTCGAATATTGTGTAGTTACGAATGTAGAAAACATTAAAGTGTTTAAAATTATTATAAATGCCGTCTCTCGGAAACCTTGCGTGATGGACAAAAAGCGATATCATATTTGAATTCAGGAGAAAAAATGCTATCAGAATCACATATTGTCCTTTCTGAGACAAAAAATTAAGTTTTTTCTTTTGTTGCTCAGTGTTATTGTTGGAATTTAATCCCATGTGCTCTTAACACTAGTGAGATACCTGTGTGTTTGAATTGGTTCTGCCTGAATATCATATACTTTCTCATACATTTAAAGTTCTTCCTTACACAAGATTGTAGTTCAATCTTCAACACAGAGTTTACAATATAATTCTCCAACACACAATTATTGCTGGATTATGAAAATATATATCAAAGACGAAAGTCGGCCTCCTGTTCTAACAACCCAAACACTGCCCCAGACACTAAAGCTCCACATCAACACCGTCGCAGCGATAAACTTCATCAGCAACATCTTCCGCACACTTCAAGAATAAACTCGAACAATAAAATTGCAGTAACTCAAAATGTAAATGCATATGTAAATAACTGTAAATATCCTGTGATATGCCCATGGCACAACATGGTTTAAAAATCATGTAAAAAAAAGTATGATATAAAATCATCACATATATGTTTATCAAAACCGATATCAAAAGTAAATATATCACTTAGGGTCGGTTTCACCAACAGAGGTAACTGTATTACGCCAGTTTTCCCCATATCTAATACATAGCTTAAACTGGCGTAGTACAGTTACCTCTGTTGGTGAAACCGACCCTTAGAGTTAGAATTTTATGTTATGAAACTTAAACACAGAAAATAACTCGATGAAAACATCTGAAAACATATTTCGAATCCAGCAATAAAAATATATTTGGAATAACTTTACTTCATTCTAGCGAAAATAATATATTAAATATATATTAAATAGGCTTAATAATGTTATTTGCTATTTTAATTCCATAAGTTAAATTATTATGTTGACTCCCTTTTAAGGAATCTGCATGAGACACCAGAAAACACACGTTTTAACACAAATGAATTTAGATTAAATACTCTTGATTTTTTTTTTGAAAATATACATCAGAGGCAAAAACATGATAGAAAATCAGCTCAGACATATTTAGCAAAACGGATAACAAGTATAACTATCACTAAGAGTTAAAGAGTGTTCTTCTAATCATCTTAAACGGGTTTCACACACAAGAAATACTGGTAACTCAATAAAAAAACTGAAAACATACTCAAATCCAGCATAAAAATACATTTAAAATCAGTTTGATTTTAGTAAAAATAATATAATATGTATTATATCATAAGCTAGTGTTATTTCGCAAGTGGTCAGTACTCGAGCATTTCCTATGGGTCCCGATTTCGCGGCTCGTTCACTCCTTCGTGGTGGACGAATCGGAGACATGGGGACTTTTTTTTTTTTTTTTTTTTTCCCCACAGGGGAGATTTTACTGCCAGTTTTCTGTTATACCCTGCTAAAAACTTAATTAAACTTCTCCATATTCAAATATGTTTGTTTCATTTTATTTACATCTGTAATGGTGAGACAGGCCTGGTCAGTCGGCATCTGGATATATCAAAGATTTTCAATAGTAGCGGCTTCATCTTATGTCATCCCACCTATTTACGACGGGCACGAGTAGTGGAATTACTTTTACTAGTTTTGTTTGCTATTTTGATTCGAAAAGTAGGCCTATAATATTGATTCACTCCAAATTATGGAGAGTCCCATGTAAGACGGAAAATATACAAATTAACATACGGTATTTACTTTTAGTTTAGGATTAAGATTAAATAACTGACCCTATGGGTTATGCAACTCTGATCCCTATTCTAAGTCAATTGAATACAGTTCAAATCTCCGATACTACAGTTCCCTAAGATCTACCAGGATATTATCTTATCTACTCTTAGGACTTCATAATATTAGTTTCCTCAAGGATTTCGCAATAAAAATTACGAAAGCACTTTTACTGTCACCTGTTCGAGTTAATAACCTGCCCATCTCAATCTCCTACCCTCAAGATGCTGTAACTAAATTGTGATGCAACAATTCAATGAGTTGATTTCAGTTGTTTTTACCACTAAAAGTTAGTAAATAATATTGTTGCGTTTGTTATTTCCACTTTTCCGAATATCACATGAATGAAGATACAGAGCTTTTCTCTCATGAAAATATTTTGAATGCTTTTTTACAGATCTTCACCGATACTATTTAGTAGATACACAAACAGAAAATGATCATGATCAAAATTAATATACACATAGTCTCCCCCCTAGCGGCCGCAATTTTTGTTTTATCCAAAACAAACTTGGGATAACATCTAATTAAAAAAGTAAGATCGAGTTCATTAACCAGCAAAATTGTAGTATTAGCTGTAAGAATTCACCTGAAATGAAAATTTAAAAATCGCTCTAACGGTCGAAGTGATTTCGATGTTTCACAACGGATTTCAGTAGCCTACGTACTATCAAAATAAACCGAGGAAGGTAAATTTTTAAAATCACCGAAATACGATAATTAGAAGTGATGGTTTACTTGAAACCCGGAATTAAAAATTGACTCTAGCAATCACCATATTTGGTTAGGACAATGTATACCATAACAATTTAAGTTAACCTTTAATTGGCAATGTATCCTATAAGATACATTACTTTAACTTAAAATTTTTAATAAAATAATGAAAAAATAATGGGTAAATAAGTTATTATTTAAATTGATGTCAAATTATACACAATATGCAAATAGGTAATAACTTGCGGTTATACATGATTTGTTTTCAGTGCAGTCCGACACTTATAATAAGCTGCGAACTGAAATTGGGTTTCTCCAATTTAACAGAAGAAATATACATTACGTAAACATAAAAACTTACGGTTATACATGATTTGTTTTCAGTACAGTCCGACACTTATAATAAGCTGTGAACTGAAATTGGATTTCTCCAATTTAACAGAAGAAATATACATTACGTAAACATAAAAACTTATGGTTATACATGATTTGGTTTCAGTGTTTTAAATTCATAATTATTACTTATAAAGGATAGAAAAGCTTATCCCTATCTATCTTAGACTAAACTCAAAAATCAATTAATAGTAAAAAGATTACAGGAAAGTTTTAAATTCAATTTTTTTCCATAAAACTAGATACCCTATTTGTCGCATTTTCAGTGCAGTCCGACATTTATAATAAGCTGCGAACTGAAATTGGGTTTCTCCAATTTAACAGAAGAAAAATACATTACGTAAACAAAAAAAAATGGGACTTCGACTTGTTGAGAAATTTGCTTAGTTTATGCAGTTCCTGCGTGACGGACTTTTTTTTTAGTTAAAGCGTTTGAAGAATGATAAATAAAATAAAAAGAAAGGATTATTAATTCCTTAATGAAACTACTTTTCAAAATCTACACAGTTTAATAAAATTAATTATACACTTTCTGCAATTGTTTTATTAACCAAGTAATACCTCGTGAATCGGTCGCGGCGGACTGGTATGCTCCTCGCCTGTGGTTCCGAGGGTCGTGGATTCAAACCCGGCCGCGTCGATGGATCCTTTTAGAATGGAAAAATCCAAGGAGTAAGTCCTCCGGGAGGGACTTTAAGCCGTGGGTTCCGAGAATGAAGATTTTGAGGCTCGTAAAAAATCCTTAAGCCTGAATAAAAAGGCCTCTAAGCAAAATTTCATCCTAGTAATACCTTAGTTACCCGCTAGATGTCTCATTGAGTCGGTGGGTTGACCGCATGACACTCATGACATCTATGAACAAATAAGGAAACTAAGTGAATTTGGTCTATTAACTCCTAACAAAGGAGAGGCTATGGCTCAACACTGGACTATGCCATTATAGATATGTAGATAATACCTCATGAAGTTTGAAATATTGTATGTACCAAAAATAAGTCGGTATACCTCATAGGGCCATATGACTTTAATATGAAAATGGTTCATTATTAAAAAAAAGTCCACCGCTGTGGTATCGAGGTAGCGTGCTGCCTTGTCACGCAGCGAGCTCGGGTTCGATTCCCGGTCAGGACAGGCTCCTGGGTGAGGTTTTTTCGGAGTTTTTCCTCACCTATAAGAGAAATGTTAGGAAGCTTAGGGCCCAACGGTCCCCGAAAATCATCCGGCCATCATCATCATCCTTCACTGGTGTGGAAAGCAACGGGAAGCTACCACACCTATAATTCTCTAAGTAAAGCTGCAAAGCATAGCATGATAATGCTATGATTGCAGTGAAAGGCCTGCCCTCGAGCAGAATTACTGTGGATGGAATTAAAAAAATAAAATCGGTTAATTTACTAAAAATAAATTAATACAATAGGCCAGTTGCTGGCATACATGGACTTAAGACCAAAGACGCCGAAGTTTCTCAAAATAAAACTGAAGGAGGAAATAACACAGTAAGTAATAGTGAATACAATGTTTCACAGATCAAAAGGTTACGTACGTACTTTTGACGGCCTTGCGAGAACGATTTGGAATGTACGAGGTAATATAGACTCATACCGACGATCAATGTGAATGGCCGGCCGTCTATACCTTATGTCCTTGCAGTATCTGACGACAATTAACAAAAACACAGAGAAATACGATGAATTATGTAAATCGCATGAAGACAATTATAAAAACTGTAATATCTGATCATGGACTCCTATTTACAGTGTTCAGTAGTTCATGGGGTTGCAATTTACATTCTACCTGCCTCTTGAGCTGGTTTCTCTTTAGAAGATGGCTTTGTGCATAATGCTCATATTATTTACTTTTCTAATTTTGTGTTGTTTGCAGACGCTTCCTACAAGTTTGTATCACAAAGAAACAATATAAATTAGCGAATGAAAGATGATATAACTGTCTTTAATACCTACCGACTTCCAAAATACGTAACATATGACCAGACAATAAACTTAACAGTTATTCATATTTCTTCAAGCCCTAACAATTAGTCACACAATCTTCAAACATCCTCAAATAACTTAAAACGCCGCTGTCGGCAATGACTTGTTTACTAGAAAATATTACTATATTTTTACAATCAAAAGAGCCCTCCAATTATACATGAAAGGAGGAAGAAGAAAATAATAATAATAATAATAATAATAATAATAATAATAATAATAATAATAATAATAATAATAATAATAATAATAATAATAATAATAATTAAAAACACCAGTGGTTACTATAAAATGAATTGGTGAAATGAAAAAGGACTTAAAATTGGCAGGAATTACTCAAGAAGATATAGTAAACAGAGATATCTTTAGAATTAAGGTGCATAAGTGGCAGGTTGACCAAGAGGACAAACCCAAGATAAAAAACTGGTACAAGATGGACAGAAGAGAGAGTGAAAGTCAATATCTAAAAAAAAAAAATGAGGGAAATATATGGAGTCAAAGAAAACGCCTCCAAGTTCTTTCCGTAGTCCTCCTACAAGGGCTCATTCGCAATAAAAAATAATAATAATAATAATAATAATATTATTATTATTATTATTATTATTGCTAGCAAAAATAAATATTTTAAAATGTAAAATGATCTGGTTTATATTTTCTGGCTGTATATTTTAGCAATTTTGCGAGTTCTTGGATCTGCAATTAATTGGACATACCGGTACTTCACATTGGAAATAACAAAAATATTTCAATAAAATTTTAATATTATTTTCTAATAGCACTATAAATGTCTGTATATAATTTTATTTCATATTTATTTTTGAGTCTATATGCTTCACCTATGACTTGAGGACATGTTCTTATAATTGTACATTCTTATAATTTTGGATTATTATTAAAATTATTATTATTTTTATTATGTGAAGATAAAAAATGCAACAATTATTTACTAACTTTTAATAATAAAAAACAACTGAAATTAACTCATTTGTTTCTGCATTTGTTTCTACTTTTTAGTTAGAGGACATGGGTGTCATCATTAGTGTATCTATGATAATATTTTTATATAATAATATTTGAGTTGTGACACAAGTTTGGATGTGGATTATACCTCTTCTGATGTTGATTCTTACATTTATTTGTGAATAATCAAAAGACATACATATATATTTTCTATTTTTTAAAATATGAATATTTAACAAAGCTTTATAGTAAGTTAGAATTGACAGCAGAATAAGAAATGCTTACTTTTACTAACATTCTCAATAATTTTGGAAGTCAATTTATCACTAATTACTCCAATTTAATATTTACTTTGCTTTGTATTGTATTGTATTGTATTCTTGTGCTGGTTTAGTGGAAGACAATAAACATTATTATTATTATTATTATTATTATTATTATTATTATTATTATTATTATTATTATTATTATTATTACTGTAAATTTTTCATGGATAATTATTCGGAAATCCATCAAACATTTTAAAATAAACAAAAATCGAGAATTAATACAGTATCTACTTTTATCAATTAGGAAGTCCATTCATTTTTAGAAAAATAGTTGGCATTAAGCCTACAATACACACATTTTTCTTTAATAAGTTCCAAAGAGCATCGCTTATTATTGAACTATATAAAATATCGAACTGGTGAAACTTCAACATTCACAATTGAAAGGTTAATTTTAAACACATGAAAATAGCCTTTAAAAATCTATTCTTTAGTAGTAAAACATTCCGGGCTATGTGGCCGTGGTCTATAACTGGCGTTTCTTCCAGACGTTTCTCCCTCAACTGCGGAGGGCATCTTCAGTGGCGAGCGCTAGAAGCTGTTGTTTCCCTGTCGTAGACTCGACTGCGAATTCGAAACAACAGCTTCTAGCGCTCGCCACTGAAGATGCCCTCCGCAGTTGAGGGAGAAACGTCTGGAAGAAACGCCAGTTATAGACCACGGCCACATAGCCCGGAATCTTTTACTACCATGATTACCGGCCGTGAAAGCCTGCATTCCTCTATTCTTTAGTGTTTAAACATTTTTTTTTATTTTGAATATTTTTATATTCAAAATTATGTAATTAAAAAAGTAGCGCAACAATTAAATGAGTTAATTTCAGTTATTATTATTATTATTATTATTATTATTATTATTATTATTATTATTATTATTATTATGATTAGTAAATAATTTTGTTGCATTTGCTCATCTCCACTTTTTATTCAGAGTATTTGAAAATTCAAATTGCCTACAATAGACCCTACTAAAATATGTTGTAAAATAAATATCACAAGATTCTATGCAAAGACAATTTCAAAACCGTGCGCAGCCCAATCAGCAAATTTAGCTAGAAAATTCAAGCAGTACAATAATATTTATTTAGAATATTTTACCAATTAGATAATAATAAAAAAATATCTAATATTCGTAAAATGCATTTTAAAATGCTAATAATTTTGCAGTAATTGATAATTACTCAATCGGGCAACTCCATATAACATATAATAGACTAAATAAAGGTCGATAGTCGTACTGTTCCTACACGGTCCATTATTGTTGATTTTCACTTATGGCAATCCAGAAAAAATCAGTTTATTTAACAATATAACCTGCATAATGCAGACTTTTTAAACATATGTAATGTTTAACCTCTAAACACTACTAAAATTATTTAGAAATATCGTTATGAAAATTCTTGAACAGATATTTGCTGCAACAAAACTACCAACACTAAACGTGGATTTCTCAACCTAAGTCAAAACCACGGCCCCGGTTTTCCAATTTGTTTATTGTTTCCATAACACCTATAAAAATGACTGAAAATTCACAGAAATTGTTATGAAACCATAGACATGGTTCAGAAATTTGTTTTGTAATTAACATCCGTAGATCTTCAGATTTTATGGTTGTTATGGAAACAATAAAAAGTTGGAAAACCGCGGTCGTGGTTTAGTCTTCGGTTGAGAAACCCACCCTAAGAGAATTGCAACGATAATGTTTAAGCAATTCAATCCATCACTCAATAAGCTTATAGTTAATTAGATTACTAATTTAGAACGTAATTTTGGAATGTGTTGTCTACAATATTTTATCTACGTTCAAAGTATTTTAGTATATGTTGTATATTTAGTATATTTAATTAAATGTATTTATTGCGGGAAATTATATGTTTAGAGAAAGAGTAATATGGGCTTTGGAGAGAGGGGAAAAAAACACGATAAATGAAACATTGTCGTTATATTTTACAAAATTGGGTGCTAGTTTCATACGTGAATTCAAAATAAAAATGAGCGGAGAAGGTAATTTTTCACGATTCATAAAAAAAAATAATTTAAAAGCCGTCCTAGATGCAACTTTTAATATACTTTCAAAAAAGTCAAGCAAAGTTTATTTATGTAGTTACACGAAATCATCATTTCAGTGTATTTTACGTTTTGTTGAACCTGTATTTTATGTTTTAATAGCGTGTTTTGTGTTTTGTTAGAACATAAATTATAGGTTTTGTTGCCTAGTGACTACAAAACAATACGTCACTGATTGTTACAAAAGTAGATAAACATTTTTATTGTTAAATATTATGATTTGATATGTCTTAATTGGATATCATTAAACATATTTAATGTATGCTTAACGTTGTTTAAAAATCCATGAATTCGAATAGAATCGCATCAAATACAAGGAGATAAAAAACGCAAATAACCCGCCCATTAATAGGTAGGCCTAAATGCCCCTTAATTAAAAGACAAAAATATAGAATAGGCCTATGGAGCTATATACGTAATGTTTCACAAATTTTATACACTAATTTTTAAAATATTCACATTATAGGGATAAAAACAAAAATAATCTCAAAATGATGCAAATTTTAATTCAGTCATAAAAAAATGAACAGTACCTAACAATACTTTAAGACCAGCAGAAATTTTATCAGATAATCCCTAGCCTTCTGTTTTTTTTAAGGAACATTGTCAAGAATATTTTATAGGTGGTTTAGGTTCTGAGGCATACATCTTCGAGATACTCTGTTTGATCCCCGAATATTTTAGTTTCACTAGTAAAAACATTCCATAGAGGAGACCATGACAACGACCAGATCACTCATTCGAGGAGGTCCACCATGTCCTAGTATGGTTAGAAAAGTTTGTGTTATTCAGTTTAAAATCCATCTCGACAGGTCGTGCTATTGTAAAGCCCAGACAGCGCGTGGCACCTATAGGGTGGGAGGTTAAACCGAAGTAATGGAATAGTTAAAAACTTGCATTTTTAATTAGCCTATACATTAATTTGTGGATACAAGCCTTCTTGTTTATTTCATTAGATTTTGCAGCATTCTGAAACGTGCACAATTATGTCGGGACAAGGGAAATAATATATTTGTTTCTTGTCCATAAATGAGTTCTTATTTAAAATACCTACATTACCGAAGGCTTCCTTTTTCAACAATAGTAATGGGGTATATTAACATAAAAATAAAAATGATAACAATTATTGATTGAACAAATCAATAATTTAGTATAAAGCATTTTCAAATAAGTTCTTATAAAATTAATAAAAAATTGAATCAAGTTATATTAAATTGCACAATAAAACTTTTTAAAATTTGTTTCCATTACATTAAATCATCTCTCATCTTATAGGTACTTTTACGTGCCACACGCCACCCGGGCCAAGTATTATCTAAATAAAGAAAACAATAAAAATTATAATTCTAGGCTGAAAATCGTATCTGAACGACCTAATTACAGATAGAATTGCTTATTAGTAGATTCACTACTTTATGTAATAAAAGTTAAGATTGCAATACTGATAGTATACATTATTCAACTGTTTGTGTGTGAAACCAAGATAAAAGACAGAAGTCTTACTTCTCATAATACTATTCAACTGTTTTGTGTGGAATTAAAACAAAAGACAGTCAGTCATACGTCTAATTTGCCATTATACTATGTTGCAAGTCTTGCCTTTTAGTACATAAAAATTCTGACTCTATTCATTTCTATTAAAATACAAAATATAAAACCATACTTTTTTATGAAATTGGCTATGCTTGTTACCTTTAATTATTGTTATATTGAAGATATTCTTAACTAAAAAGCGACAACAATTAAATGAGACGATATTCGTTTTTTATTATTTTTAAAAGTTAGTTAATAATGGTTGCATTTGTTTTTCTACACTTTTTAGTTAGATCATCTTGAATTATGGTAAAGTAATACCGAGATATTCTTTCATTTAGGAATTATAAATATAGTTTATAAATAAGTAAGAAACATTTTTGTAATATCGCATCAAGATATAAAGTTGAACGTGCGGCAAAACATAGTGACAATCAGAAACATTCGTCCAAACATGATGTGGTTGGCACTCTTTCAGAACTTCAATTAAAATAGCTTCGGTGTAAGAATAACAATACACTACTTTCACTCTAACGATGGGACGTAATTTCCTTACGTACAAAGAGAGATTTATATCCTTTGTACTCCACTTTTATTAATTTTAATGACAATTCTTACTTTCAAGTTATGCATTTCTTTAAGAAAAAAGCCAAAGTTTTGCTTGGAAGAGAACACTGTCAAAAATATAAAATGTTATAGGTATAATACATTTTGTTTGTAATTAAAAATTGTTATAACTATTTATTATTATTATTATTGTTCAGTTTGTTTGTCTTTTTTTTAATATTTCATTTTGTCCTATCACGTCTATCCCTACTTGGAGGACCAAGAATGTGATTTCGGGGTTACTTTCCCCTAGAATATTATATAAGTTAATACTTGAATGGAAGAAGGCGACGTGGTAGACGAAGCAATAGGCCTATTTGGTGGAACAATGTTCAATATTCTATGCCGAATTTTGGTTTATGAAAAAATTATACTCGATATTGAGATATTTGGAGAAATAAGTAAATGTATTATCAACTATTCAATCGATCTCTCTCTCTCTCTCTCTCTCTCTCTCTCTCTCTCTCTCTCTCTCTCCCTCCCTCACACACACACACACACACACATATATATTACAAGATAAGAAAAATAAATGCCTGGACGGGACAACTCAGAGGTCCGGGTTCAAATCCCGTCCAGGCATTTATTTTTCTTATCTTGTCATATTAAGCTTGCATTGCTCAATGTCAAAAAGGTTTAATTATAACATATAGGCCTATATATATATATAGGCCTATATATAAAACCCTCATTGTTATAGACCCAAGATATTTTCTTCTACCTAATCAGTGAAATAATTTTAGATAACGAAGAATTAAATTAGATCATAATTTGGAATACATAATTATAAATATATTTGTATAGAAATTAAACAGGAATTAAAATGAATATATTTAATACCATTAAAAACGAAATATCAGAAACCATATATATATATATATATATATATATATCAAAACGTTTGGCAGAAGAGAAACCATTGTATTAAGAAAATCTCCATTCGATAATTATTCTGATACACGGCACTCATTTGCAAGTTGCGACAATAAAATAATAGTATTTTATGGATATAGCCTAATTGTATTTTCTCGATATACTGTAATAAAATAATGTATTTGTAACTTCACTAATCAATATGCTTTTATTGTAATGTACAGACCAGCTATTAATCGCATATCAGTGTCCTTGTCTACTAAAACGCTATCTAGAAGTTTCTCCCTCCTTCCATAGGCAATAGACTCGCAAAGGAATGAAATTACAATGAATTAAGAAATAAATGATAGTAGAGAGCTAATAATTTGTCTTCCATTTAGGTGAACACAAGGATCCAAAATACAAATTTATACATTGGCACGATAAACATAAAAATAGTAGTTTGAAATAGCGATTAATAGTTTTAAGTTATAAAATATTTACATTCCATTATTGGTATTAAATTAAAATTGAATTTATAGTCAATAATATTATGTGAATGCTTTATTAACATTGTTTAGATTTGATAATCCGACAATATTTTAACAGCCTACAATATAATTACGATTATATAGGCCTATAGTAGCCTATAAGTAGAACATAAAAACAGCAAATTTATTGTTATATCATACGATTAAAACAATTAAAACGCCAAATTAAATAAAGAAAGAGAATGTATCCTAGAAGCTAATATAGTTTCCTTATAATATAAATATTTAACAATTTTGTAAATAAACACACGGCATATTAGGTGATCGTCGCACGAGTACGATTTTAAAAATACTATTTTAATAATATAAAATAATAATAATAATAATAGTAATAATAATACATATAATAATATAATATAAATGTCGCATAAAACGAAATTAAAACTTTCAGAAGCTGTAGGCATCAATGTATACTTCGGATGTTTTCATATTCCAAATTTCACTGGCGCCAAAATTTGAGAATACAATACCACATCACAAATATTTTTCAATCTCACATTTCACGAAAACAGAATGACATTCACATATACGATAGAAATTTCTATGATTCGTGCAATAATAGTGAAGAACTTTTGTTTCGCAACCTTAACTCATTTGTCAATGCCGTTGTTCGACTTTTTCCAAATGAAATACGACATAAATAGCGTCGACATAACCTAAAATCACACTATACTGTATATTTATTGTCATTATATTAAATAAAACTTGCATTTTCAATGATCACACACAAACATACATACACGCACGAGATGGGGTTACAAATACCGCCCGAACCACAAGCCAACTAACGGCTGTAGATGGTCACTTATCACCCGCTAAAATCTCTTTCTCACGTTTTTCTTTAGCTCTTTTCCAGGAATCATCTTTCCGGTAAAAATGCAATATGAAACCTTAAGAGGAATGTAACGTTACTTCGATATCTAAAACCAACATTGAATTACATTAATTTTGCACTTATGCCCATTTAACATAACATTTAATAATTAATTTTCCGGCTTATCACACATCCTGCTTCGTTCTTTCAAGACCACCTATGGCGTAACACAGGTTCTTCAAATTCCATTATAACTTATTATTAATTAGAGTAAACGCCGATAAGCTATGCTATTTCCGAATGCCTTGTTTTACACTCCTTTTAAGCTAAAAATACTTTGAAATAAACTTAAAATAGAATTATTTGTTAATTATCATTCATTACAATAATGTTCAATAAAAACGCTAAATAGTATTTTACGAAATTTCACAATTTGTTTTAACAACAATGTAATTTCGATCGTGTTTTTTTGTAGAAATGACAGAGAAAAAGATTATTTTCGGATTAGCTCTTTCTGAATTTATGGAATGCAGCTATAAAAACACCCTGTCTTAATTATTCGAATATTTTTAAAGATAACGTAAAATATGTAACTTAAGATTTTCGAGAGAAACAGTAGGCCTATTTCTCACAAAATATTTTCTTCCGAATTTATGTTACTTAATGGAAATATTATATATTTGAAACCATTAAAAAATATAATTATCCTAGGCCTATACACTAAACTCGAATTCCCTTACGCAAGAAATTTGGTAATGCTCACATGAACTTGTTTTAAAATCAAAGGAAATCTCATTATTTTGTAATTGTCTTCCCAGCAGACTGATTGGTGGTTTCTGCTCTCATTATATTGTATTAAAATTAGTTTTAATTTTAGTTTCATTTATATTAATCTAATTATATTTATTTTTGTATGTAGGGGCAATTATGTTAAGGGTTTTTAATTATTTTTTTGTATTCGGCTCAACTATAGATTAGGTCTCACTTTGGTACGTCATGCAATATTCATATGACACTGTTGCACTATTTACAATTTCAGTTCTTACTAACATTTCTTAATATTTTTTTTACAATTGTCAAGTATTTATTTATGTACGCGAAATTTGTCAATATTTATTCCATTCTTTCATTGATTGATCGAAAGAGTAGACTTCATAGCACTGGTTCTGCTTAAATATAATATTAACTTATTGTTGTTATTATTATTATTATTATTATTATTATTTTATTATCATTATATTGAGTAATAAGTAAACTACGCATATCATTATTTATTGCCAACTTTTGCAGCATTATATTTACGCCATTCCCGAATAAATGTTAGGAATATTTAGGCCTAAAGAACTATAAACTTTAGAAAAGAGTTTATGACAAAGTTTGATATAATGTAGTTGTTTTTGGGCCATGTGTTTTAGTGAATAAGGGGGGATGGAATGGGAGGTCAGTTTTGACTTGACGGACAACAGAGAAAGAGGGAGACTAACATCAACTGGAATGTGCCGGTACATTCACTTCCACTAAAACTTGATTGGTACCTATCATTCTATCCATCCCATCTTTTTTCATATTATTCACACATTTTAGTGCAGTTATTAGGCCTCATGTATGGCTCCCGGCCACCGTTTTTATCACTTCAATACTTCCACAATCGTCATTGAAATAAAAATACTTGGTAATACAAAACATGCTAAATTTTATACAGGTTAAATTTCTATACTTGTAACAAGACTAGAGTATACATCATGATATAGATAAAAACAACCTACAACTTCAATTTCAATATAAACAAACAAGTAAGCGAAAGAAAACAACCCAATAATTTCTTCCTATAGGCCTATAATAAAATTAATTAAAAATAGTGAAGTGCCTGATTTCCTGATATAATAGATTTTTTATAATTATTTGTGAAGTTTTAAATACTTTTGACTTTTTATCTCGGTTATGACTATCCCTAAATAAATATTTTTGAAGTAATCGATTCTTTCTTGGCTATGACTAGGCCTATCTAATAACCTATTAATAAATATTTTTGAAGTAATCGATGAATGTAGCAAGAATGTGATAATATTGATTGATATTTATAACACTGACAAGTCTGTATCTGGAGCAAGATAATGGTAAACACTAACATGATTATTTTAAAATTAACAATGTTTTCTGAAAACAACATAGGCCTATATTTCCTATTCCTCCTTTAAACACCAAGGCAGATTGTGATTATGGCTGCCTTTTCACAAATATATGATAATAAAGGGGGGAAAAAAAATGCTTTCATAAAACATCAGTGACTTCAAATGGTCAGATTGGCGCCTATGTTAACTTGTTCTAATTCACAGAATTGATCACGCGAGTTTGAATATATTATTCAATTATCTACCTTACGTAGGCTATTGGTTTGTTTAATGCAAATTTCATATTAAAATGATCAAAACTGTGTTTTCTTCAGGATTCATATAAAAACCTTTAAAAATTATATTTTAACTATAATTCATAAGTATAAATGGTTTACAGATTTTTTAAGTTAAAAAATTCTAATATGTTACTTATTTTCATATTATTTTAGTATTTCGTATGTTGAACGATCTAATACGTATGTTCATATGTATAAATATTTTTTACAGTGTTCTTATATTAAATATTTTAAGACGGTTTCTTCATATGAAGCCTATAAATATTTTACGGTAGGCCTATATTTATGTTCAAATTTCTGACAAATATCTTCATATCTATAGGCCTACATTTTTTACATATGTTAAACTTTCTAAGGCGTATCTTCTTGTTTATAAATATTTTACACTACTTTTTGTTTAAAATTGTAATACGTATCTTCATTTTTACAGTGTTATTTTTATATATAGGCCTAACATCATTTGATTAACTGATTAAATGCTGCACGTTTGGACACAGGTCAGCGGGTTAGTCTTTATTATTATTACTTTATTATTATTGTTGTTAAGGATAGTCCACTGTAGGGATAAACAAATGCACACACATACAATGAAGAAGGTTAAGTTAGGCTATATACCTGGTTGCATCGCCCCCGAGATACACAACTTGTAATAGTGTTGTCCACGCGCCGGTACCACAGGCTTGATATCGTGAAGTCAGCGGTGTCAGTACAGAACACCGCTGTCATCCCCCAAAAAAAAACACCAGCACTACACTTGTAAACAAAACACTCACTTCACCACTAGCACTCTATTCTGTCGACGTTGATTTCTTTCTATTGCACCCAAAACGATTCTAATTTGTTTTTTTTTTATTAATTTCTTCTAAATGTCCCGTGATTCTTTTTGCGAATGGGTGATATTTGTTGGAACAAGTTGTTAACTTGTTCTCTGACGCAATTTGACCAGTTCTTTAATTGTCTACTTGCCACGTGATGTTTTTTTTCTCTTACCCTTGATTTTATCATTCCCCTTTTTTGACTTTTTCTTTTCTAATATTCACTATACCCTTGATGTGTCTCCGGCGGCAGTTGGCCGCGTACTGTCAGCCCTGCATACACTTTATAATCAATCGCTAACCAGACTAAGGCGAGAGGGGTCAGGGGCAGACGTAGAGGGGGGCTGAGGGGAAGAGGTGCTTGCTTATGCGAAGAGGTAGGAGCAAAAGAAAGTGGAAGGGGAAAAAAAGGTTCTCCTTGAAGGAGGTGTCCCACCGTCTAAGATGGTGAGGCGTACTGCCTTCGGACGGATGGTGGGGGGAGAAAATAGGGGGTGGACAAGAGATGTTTATAACTAAAAGAGAGAGAGAAGAAAATGAAGGTGGGAGAGTTTTTGGAATAAGGAGGGAGAAATTTTGTGGAAGGAGACAAGACTGAGTGTACGGAAGAGGGATGATAGTTAAGGAGGGAGGGGGTGAAAAAGATGAAACGAAATTGTTGAGAAGGGTGAGTTGAAGAGGGATGAAGGGAAAAGAAACTTGCAAGACTCCTTAAAAAATAGGGGAGTGTTAGAGGGAGTTTAAAAACATATATGGGCATTGGAGGGTGAGAAATAAGACTTGGATTGCATATTTTGGAGCGTAGGAGGACATTGGTTCGACTAGAAGGAGCTCAAAACACAACACTTCTCCCTCACACGTATAATACCTACTAGTTTTACTGCACATCTTACAAACATTACGACGTCATATTTTGTGACTTATAACTTTATGTGAGGGGATTTCGAACCCCATGAATGATCATCGTTTTACAAGCTACTGCAGAATTTAGGATAACGTGCTTTAAGTCTTAAAGATTACCTTCACCTCTACTCCGTTTTAACTCCACACGTGGCTACAGCTCATTTTAGTGATTTTTAAAACTGCAACAAGAAGTAGTCCCGTGAAACAAATTCTATACAGAGGTTACATTAATATTATTATCATCAGGATTCGAATATAGTCTAGACTACAGTGTGAACAGATAGCTGATTGTTGTTAAATTAACATTCTTTGTTAATTAAATAAAAATAAAACGTAGTTTTATTTGATTTTCATATTTATTATATATATGGATTTTCATCAAGTAAACACCAACTCTATTGATTAACATTCTTTGTATAAATTTAATAAAAATAATAATAATAATAATAATTATTATTATTATTACTTATTTATATAATAAAGACAGATTACATTAGGCCTATATTAAACATATTCCTGTATTAACTTCATTTTTATATTCCATAATAATAATAATAATAATAATAATAATAATAATAATAATAATAATAATAATAATAATAATAGGCCTATTCACTAATCGATCGAACAGCTAAATTAATTATTCAAGATGCAAACATAAGATTCAGAGTTAAAAAATTCTATCTCAAGCCACAGTTAATCCAAAATCATTCAAAACTAAAAGTGTATAAAACACTGGCTCTTCCAACTCTTTTGTATGGTAGCGAAATATGGACATTGGAACAGAAGGATAGGCCTATACAGATATTTAGATCTGCTGAAATGAGATATCTTTGGAGGACTGCAGTATACACACTACTAGATATTTAAAAAATGAAGAATTACACATGGGACCTTTAGAAAACAAAATTTATAATTATAAGTCAAGATGGATGTGACATGTTGATTGAATAGAATATCACAGGATACCCAAAACAACTGTTAAGTTATCAACTTTCAGGAAGAAGAAGAAGACCAATACGTCCACTCAAAAAGACTTTTGTATGGTATTTCTTTTCAGGCCGAAACAGGTCAACAAATGGCCTAAATTCGTGAATGTGGTATGACGATGATGAAAAACATAAGGTTCCAAGATAAATCTAAAACAAAAATTCCAACCTATTATCTCGGAATAAGAGAGGAAAAGAAATTCACAGAAAGAATGAAAAAAAAAAATACTAGGCACTAAGAAAGGAACAACACACAGAGAAATGATTGATCCAACGTACCCCAAACAAGGAGAAACGAAAAAAAAAAAGTAATAGTCTAACAAGTAATAATAAACATAGGCCTACGTACATAGTCTATATAGGCCCACACACTGTAATGATACACATCTCTTCATTAGACTTTTTTTTGCCTAACTTATGGTTCTCTTACAAGATATTTCCATGCTACTCTTAAATTTCCCATTCGTGTAACATGGTTTGCCTATCAAAGTCTAGGAGAATTATCTGTTCTCATTATCTTATTATATAATTATGGTTTTCCTTGAAAATAGGCCTAACCTTAACTCTGCCAGTTTAAATAAAACTTTTATTAGTTGGCCTACTCGATAATTTTCGGATGTGTCTCCTTGATGAATTTATTAAATAAAATTATAAAATAAATATTTGAATTCCATTAATAAGTTATAAATGTTAACCAAATAAGCTAGCAAAAATCTCAGATTCTATCATAGGGCCTAAATCACTAAAATATATAGGACTTAATGCATTTTATTCGTACCTCTTGCAAAAACCAAGATACATAAAAATATAGTTACTTTACATAGGCCTACAATGAGACCTAAAATTCGTAGATCAGTAGGCCTACGATTGAACTTACTTGCTAACTTGTTATTTCATAGCCTATCAGTTATAATATGGATTTCTGGGCCTATATATCTCTATCGCAGAATAAACAATTCCATTTCAGAATACTTTTACAACTTTAAAAACTTGAATTTTATCTCAACCAGTAATAACCATTAAATTACCATCCATCTATATTAAAATCATTTAACTTCTTAAGAAAACTCACAACAAACATTACAAGAGAAACATACAGGCTATTTCCAAAGTTTATAGGCCTATTTAAAAATCCCATACGCTTTATTTATTCATTAAGAAATATGGATTTTGCAAGTAACATGGATCACTTATTATTTAGGCCTATTTTCCCCTGGAGGAGTAGAAACGTTTGTCATGGGACATTCCACAGAACAATAAGAAATATGTCTGTAAACATAGCCTACCCGTATTATTTAACGTTATTAAGTTTTTATATAATCCATGATTATAGGCTTACATGTAAATCTTAAATCTAATGGAATGTTTGATGGGAAACTAGTTAACATAAAAAAAAAAATAAATGTAGGTCTATTATTAGACTAAAGAAATAATAATAGAAGGCAGAGGAATTGTAGGCCTATATTAAATTATAAAATATATAGGTCTAATTAAATTCAATAGGCACATAGCCTAAAGTTAATCTTTCATAATAGGGCCTAACTTATAATATTGTTATAAATTTTATTTTATTCAGTGCCACCACGATGTCATTTGGACATCCTGGTATTCTCTCCTTGGCATGGCGTTATTGTAACCCACTTATCAGGTTGGGCGCCTGGAAGGCGGAGTTACGCTGCCCCGATGATATATTATAGGTGATGATGCGCCAGGAGAGGCCCTTAATCCTAAACTTAATGAGTAGGCTATGTTAATGATGATAATGATGGGCAGATGATCTTCGTGAACCGCTTGGGGCTTAAAGTTTCCTGACATTTGCCTTACAAGTGAAGAAAAAAAAAAAACCGTAAACATCCATCACCCAGGAAACTTGTCCCGGTCGCGGATCGAACCCGGGCCCGCTGCGTGACAAGGCAGCACGCTACTTGGAGACTACAGCGGTGGACTCTTTCATAATAATTCATGATGCTGTTCTTAAAATAAAATAAACTGGGAAATTCCATGTCTGGGAATTTAATCTAATCAAAATTACAACTATGTTTAAAAATTACAGTTACGTTTAATTTAAGGAGACGGACCTACAAGATAACTATTTTATAGTTTTTAACCGTACATTATATTACTAGGCCTAGGCCTATGTTCTTTTAGGTTATCCTATGAAATATATGTTAAAACTAACTAACTCACTGGCACTACCGAACCCGTAGGTTCATGCTCGCCCGGACATAAGCTCTCCACACATCCCTACCCTTAGCTAATGTTTTACAAATATCCCCTATATAATGTACTTGCCTCAAATCATAATTAATGTTATTCTCCACCTCATTCTTGGTCTACCAACTGGGCATTTTCCCTCTGGTTTTCTTACATGAAACTTCCATGCCTATATTCGTGCCACATGTTCTGTCCACACTTAAATGTTAAATTGTCTACAAATAAGAAAAAAAACTTTAAAATAGCAAATAGATGAAGAGGTGATAGACAGTTGACTAATGAGAGGACAAGGAGAGAAACAAAAACATAGGAGGGAAGATTTGGGGTCAGTCCCTTGGCCATGTTACACACTGATACACTAGGACAACTTTCTCACCCCCTTTCTCCACATCATTGGAACAAAAACAAGGGAGAAAAAAGTTTCAAACTGGTTAAGGTTCATTAAAAAAAAACAATATTTTAAATATGAAAAAACAAATAGCCTATGCTTATTCGTGGTTAGAGCTAAATTGCTACTTTATAATATATTCTTATTCTTCTTTATCTTAGTTTAACCTCTTATTTTGCAGGTGCTTTTTAGATGTTCACATGCCACCCCGGGCCTTACAGTAGCACGACCTGTCAGGTGAAGGGTTTTTTTAAACTGTGGATAGGTAACACACATGGACCTACTTTTTTGATCATAGACTACAATGTCATGGAGGACCTCACCAAAAGAGCATTAGCCGCTATTTTATAATATCAATGGGTAATTTAATATAAACCTGTTTTATAATGGAAATGGGACAACTAATAATAATAATAATAATAATAATAATAATAATAATAATAATAATAATAATACTTTATTTATTCTGGCAGAGTTAAGGCCATAAGGCCCTCTCTTCCTCTCAACCAGCACAAATACAAATAAATATTCGACAAATATAGATATACACTATACTAATTATAAACAGTTAAAGATACAATAAATGTAGCAATGTAAATGTCATGTACAAACAACATTTTATAGGGTAATAACAATAATGATACGATAATAATAATATAATAATAATAATAATAATAATAATAATAATAATAATAATAATAAATAATCTATCTATCTTCGGGTTTTTACAGTGCTGCCGTCTTCCCGTGCCAAACCTCCAAAGCCTACGGTCTTGGGCATCTTCGATGCTTAGCCCTCTAGCTTGCATTACTGTCTTCATGTTTTTCCTTCCATGTTAACCTTGGTCTTCCTCTTTTCTTCTTTCTGTTCGGATGCCATTCATATAGTTGCTTCGGCCATCGCTCATCTTCCATTCTTAAAACATGTCCTAACCACTTTAATTCCTTTTCCTCAATTCTTCTTTCATACTTTTTCCGTCCGGCTTTGATTGATTTGGTCTTTTAGCATTTTGTTTTTTTTTTCTAATGTGTGGGGAGCTGGCCCACAGCATAAACCCCCAACCTGGAGGACCAGGAAAATTTCTGTCTGGGTTTTCTCCCCATAGCCTTTGAAGATCCCTCTTCATCACGCAAGGCAGCGTTCTCTCTATTTCCCTTAGAGATAGGGTTGCCTCTTCCGCCAGATCCGCCGTGATGAAGGACTCCTTCTGCGCCGACTCTGCCGTTGAGGTCTTCACCGTAACCCTGGCTAGGGGCCCTTACAGAGTACTATCAGTCGGAGCCAACTGAACCCTGGTTTTTTAACGAGGTTGTTACTACTCCCCCTCCTCCTTTCTCATCCGGGCTTGGGACCGGCCTTGGCGGAATAATAATAATAATAATAATAATAATAATAATAATAAATATAAATATGATACATTATACGGGAAACACTAATTAATATATATATCTTACACTGGATAATAATGAAGTCGATTTTAGAGCAAATATAGATTTAGATTTCTTTTAAAAGATGCCAATGTCCGGCAGCACCTTATTTATTGTGGTAGGGAATTCCAGTTGCGAGAAGTCGAGATGGTATATGACATGGAGTGATGTGATGTCCTATGTTGCGGTATATTAAGTAAAGAGACTATGTTGTGATCTTGTGTTTAAGTTATGGTTTGAGGATAGATACTGGAAACGGGATGATAAATAATTGGGAATCGAGGTATGTAGGATCTTAAATAGCAGAATTAGACAGTGCGATTTTTTCTTCTCTCTTTTAGATGTAGCCATGACAATTCATGGAATAATGGAGAAATGTGATCGTATTTTCGAACATTAAATATGAATCTGATACACATATTATGGACACGCTGCAGTTTGTCCGACAATCCGTCACTTATGTCAGTTAGTAGAACGTCACAGTAGTCAAAATGCAGCATCACTAAAGTTTGGATTAAAATTCTTTTAAGAGTTGTAGGAAGAAAATGTTTAAGTCGCTTTAGGGAATGCATTATGGAGAAGATCCTTTTAGATGTTTGTTTTACTTGCACATGCCAATTTAAATTAGAATCTAAGTAAAATCCCAAGTTTTTAACGACGTCGGTATAAGGAATGAGAAATGAAGAAAATTTTGAAGAAGTGGCTGATTTCAAATAGCTATCTAAGAACAATAATTGCAAATAGGAATGAGATGTAGAAAGAAAACAGGCTCAATTCTGGAAATGCCTGTTTATTAAGCATTACAGGGACCCTTGTCGTCCCAACCCCTTTCAAAAAAGGTTAAACTGAAAAATATATATAAACACCCATTCTCCCAGTTAGGCCTACATTACATTGATGCAAAACATGCACTCTTACTAGATCACTATTCTGTCTGTTTCTGTCTGTTTTGTGACGGCAGTTTATATTGCCGTCCAGTGTGCTGTTTCCGGGAACTGATTTTTCCCTCGGCAGCAAAATTACTAGTGGCTAACTCTAAGTGGCTTTCGTATTGTAACCTGTATCTAAACGGTGTTTTTTTTAGGAATTTATTACGAGATATGGAAACGAAGATGTTTTGACGTGCGCTGTGTTGGTATTTAGCGACATGTGCCACTGAAATGAAACCTTATGGAGGTTGTTCTCCAGTGAATATGTTTTTATACACTGAACGCCATTGCGGTAGTTGTCCTATCGTGCGTACTATTGGATTATCATGTTCCAAATGTTTTTGATACATTTTGGTGACTTGATCTTTCACAATAGCATCAAGATAGGGCAATTGTGCTGCTTCGTGTGTAGCTCTCTTTGTTACACATTTTGGCTAACACATAGACCTATAATTAACTATCTCAACGGTACTATCGATCCCGTAGATACAATGGCTGCATGGACGTAAGCTAATGTTTTCCAATCATCCTCTGTATAATCTACTTCCCTCAAATTATTGTTAATATTATTCTTCCACCCTCATTCGTGGCCTAAAAACTGGGCGCTTTCCCTCTGGTTTCTCTACAAGAAGCTTCCATGCCACTATTTCATTACCGATTCGTGGCACATGTCCTGCCTATCGCACTCTACGAGACCTACTTACTATGCCTGATTTCCTATAAAGATAACTATATCACCAATCTAAATTTCTTCTCTTTCGGAAACTATTTCAAAATTAGCTAGGCTAATAGGCATTTCCTTGGACACCTCGGGTGTATTACTTTAATCAACGTTGTAACCGTCCAAATGAGGGCCGCACTCAGCACTTTCAACAAATTATATAGCCTAGATAGCAATTTTGTCCAAACAAAAGACACGACTACTTTTGCCCGACCTACTGCTACTTCTTGTAAGCCCTTGTTTTCCCTGAACGAGTTTTAGGAGCTCTCTCCCTTCAGGGAAGAAATTGAGCCATACTAATCTAGTTACATTTGTTTTCGTATAGATGTCATTGGAGTGGCCCGTGGTCAGTGTTCCGCCTCATACTGACATCCAGGAAATCAAGGTAGTACTAGGACGGGAAATTTTGGTAAATTTTGCTTAGATGCCTTTTTATTTAGGCTTAAGGATCTTTTAAGGGCCTTAAAATCTTCAGACTCGGGACCCACAGCTTAAGATCCCTCACGGAGGACTTGCTCCTGAATTTTTCCATCCTAAAATATCAATTGACCTCGGCCGGGTTTGAACCCGCGACCCTCGGGACCAGAGGCAAGGAGCATAACCACTATTCCACTACTACTAAGTTACTATTTCTACTATTAGGCCTATGCGACGATGACTGGCATCATGCGGTAGTACTTATTGGAGCCGTTGAGGCTCCTTGGCAGCGACTAGCCTAATATATTTGTAGTAATCGGAATGTGGTATCCATAGCTTACTTGGCGGCTAATTGTGTTCTGCCTTGACGAGTCGATAAATCGGTCCGACCTCGCATGCTCTTACAGACCTATATGTGATTGTTAGAACCTCTGAAAGCCTCTCCAGATTATTCTCGGGTCGAAACGTTTAAGAATGACCTTTCTGAAGAAGAGAGATCGACACATGGTTTAAGGAATAGACCTAGGCTATATTATATTTAATAAATAGGATTTTCTTGACAGACTGAATAAAACCCAAATCACCAATTAAAAAAGTTAACAGAGTCAACGCGTTTCAGTAGCGACATCATCATTATCAAGACTTAATATTGACTCATGAGTAGGACTGAAAAAAGTACGGTTTCAGGATATTACTAATTTCTATAACATAGGCCTACACATTGTTTACAAAATGCGTGTCTTTGTCGAGCTTCTCCACTGCCTGCTCGGAGCGGAGACTCTCCTCAGTAATAGACGTGACGTGTGGTTGTATCAGAATGCAGAAAGAAATAAAAATTGTGCAAAGATGAATCCATTCCTATACAAAGCGAACTGTACTAGAAGTCTGTCCAGAGTAGTGCGTGTCAACGTGCAGTTTGTAAACACAGCGGTCTAAGTACGATGCAGCCTAGCCTATAACCAATACTTTCTTTCAGCCCTACTCATGAGTCAATATTAGGCCTAAGTCTTGATAATGGTAGCGTCAATATTAAGTTTTGATAATGGTAGCGTCGCTACTGAATCGTGTTGACTCTTTAACCTTTTAAATTTGAATTTGGGTTTTTATTGACTCTATGTAAGGTCTATATTATTTATACTTTGTTTGATTAAATTGTATGGACCATATATGCGACAAAGCCAACCTGACAGCTGCTAGAAGTGATTTCTTAAATTTGAGTTTCAGGTAGGCCTAGCCTAAACCCTACGATTCCGCCGATTTTTGGAAAATCGCCCCTCGTTTTATTTAGATAGGATATAGCCTAACTTAGGCCTACTGAGTTTCGTTGGGAAGAATCCAAAATTAAAACCGCTAGAGCGATTTTTAATTTTTCTTTTCAGGTGAATCTCTACACATAATTGTCAGATTTTACTGATTAATGAAGTCGTCCTGGCGATTTTTAATTGTTTGCTATACGCTAAGTTTGATTCCGAAAAACATTAGGCCTATATATATATATATATATATATATATATATATATATATATATATGTAGCTATAACAGAGGGATTTACTATTACAAAAGGTTTAAGGCAAGGTTGCAATTTATCTCCAACTGTATTCAAAATTTATCTCGAAAGAGTACTAAGAGACTGGAGAAAAAATGTCAAAAAATGGGCATATACCAATCCAAAATACACATGCATATTCACTAAATTTTGCAGATGACCAGGTATTAATATCACAAGACCACGATGACATAGAATATATGGCTAAAAAACACAAAAGAAGAATATAGAAAAATGGGGACTTTATATAAACATTGAAAAAACTAAATATCTGTGTATAGGAGAAGAAAGGAAAATATAAATTTCAACGATACAGAAGAACTAAAACCTAGTATTGAATGCACTTATTTAGGAACAAAATTAGACCATTCAGGCGATAACACAGTGGAAATTAAAAATAGAATCGACACAAACAAAACAAGCAATAAATGCTTTAAATTCTGTTTGGTGGAGCAAAAATAGTACAATAAATAGAAAATTACAAATATATCAAACCATGATTCAGAGCATTTTAACATATGGTGCTGAAGTCTGGCAAAATCCTAATTTTAAGTACAGAAATGGATGTTTAAAGAAGATCAGCTGGAAAATCTAGAATGGATAGAATACGAAATCAAGAAATTATGGGTGTAGAAGAGGAGGCCGGACATTATAGAAAAAGAAAGATTACAGTGGTATGGCCATGTCAAAAGAATGCCTAAAATTGTTATGGAATGGATCCCAATAGAAGAGGAGAGAAGAGAGGAAGACCGAAGAAAAAACTTGGATAGAAGGGGTAGAAGCAGCTATGGATATCAGAGGATTGGAGGGAGATCAATGGATGGACAGAGAGGAATGGCGTTTGGTTTCCGGAAGAGGGCGGCAGCTGCCATGATACCGGATGATGATGATTACTTTTGTTCGTGGTCTTTTCGGTGTCTAACTTACAAGTTAAGGTCGATAAATATCTTTAATTTTTTTTCAAAAATATTTCTATGAAAACAACCTCATTAGCTTCGTTCCTTCGGAATTGGCTTATAACAATAACTTAGCCTACCGTACGACATTTATTCGTGTGTGCATGAACAATGATTCTAGATATTTACTTTTTAATAAGCATAGGCATAACTTCTTTTTTTTTACCCTGTCATAAGCTCAAGTCTAACTTAATCCTACCGGGGACTAAAAGAAAAGCTCAACGTTTTATAAGAACTAACCCTTTATCAATATAATCTAAGATACGTCGAGGGAAGGAAGAAACGGACAATTCGTAGGATGCTGTTCCTACATTCACTTATTGTCCCTACAGGTTCCTAAAGTTTCTTACCCGTTTTGTTGAAGTAAATTATTTTTCCCAACACTACCTTACTTTTTGTTACATATTCTTTATTTTGGAACAGGTGAATAATATCACATGCAATATCTAAAGCCCAGCCACTGCATCTCCGGCTCTGACGTTTAGGTTGTACGTGGGGTAAAGGGAAACTTGCCTCTACTGCCAATAAGGTGATTAGTTAAACATGGAGGAATAGATGTCTGCCACAACCAATTACTGCTCTTGTCGCAGCTGTAGCGCGCTAGTAAGCTTTGAAATTACTGAGATGTTGTCAGCTATATGTCTGCTAACCGCATACGTAAAGCAGCCCCTCCCACTGAATATCCATATCGGCAACTCTGTCGTGAAAACGTCAGAGGGCTGGAGTATAGTCTGCACTAGAAAATACAAATAAAGATATTAAGCCTTTCGATTTTTTTAGAAATTTAGTACTAATGCATTAAAGCCTATGTTTAAGTCCCAACTAGTCCAAAACATTCATTAACAAACGTATAAAAACATAGACACTTCTTACCCTTTTATGTGGAAGTGAGATAAACTAAAAAAGGTTGGAATTTTAATTAGAGAAACAATAATTTAAGTAAATGATAGGGAAAAAAAGTTCATAACATTTATTATGAAAACTGTAGAGACCTATAATCAATTAAAACTACAGAATGATTATTTTCGAAAACCTATGGGTAGGCCATGCATATTAGACCATAAAAGAAGTGAAAGAATTTTATAACATCTTCTCATGGTAGTCTCCAGCCACTTTATCTCCGGCTCTGACGTTTTCACGACAGTGTTGCCGATATGGATATTCAGTGGGAGGGGCCGCTTTATGTATGCGGTTAGCAGAAATACAGCTGACAACATCTCAGCAATTTCAAAGCTTACTATCGCGCTATAGCGGCGTCAAGAGCAGTGATTGGTTGTGGTAGACTCTACTCCCATTCAACTATTTCCTTATTGGCAATAGAGGGCGAGTTTTCTCCCTTTATCCCCTTGTACAACCTAAATATTAGAGCCGGAGATCCAAAGGCTGCAATTTAGAATACCTTTCAAAAACTAAATATTCTAATAACTTAGGCCTATAAAACAAGATGGATACAACACTTAACCAATCAGTGGCGTAATTAGGACTTACTTGAGGGGGCTAAGCCCCTTTCAATTTCCATAACCCCTCTCTCGAAGCTAGACATATAGATCCCCAGTCAATCCGCTTTTTAATCAAAAGAAAATGCTTAAAATGTTTTGAGGATTGTATTAATTTATAATTTCTAAAAAAAAAAAAACTTTATCTACTGTATTCGCAGTGAAAGAAAGTTCCCGAGCGGGGGTCTAACGGGGAGGGGTGTCGAGTTTACATGCATGTGGATTAATTGGCTAGTAATTACGTTGCGACTGTTGTTACCGTTGTATTGCACATAACAAATTAGATTAGTTGGTATAGATTTCTTTCATATTTGCATCTATTTTCCTATAAATAATCATTGAACTCAATATTATGTAACTTCCTGCATTCACCGTCTATTCCTCTCTTTTTATACATAGCTACAAATAACAGGAGGGTATTGAAAACAAAGAGTTCCGATCCATAGCTGAGAAGTAAAAGTTGAGCGGCTTCGGGACTCGATATGTTGACCATATGTCACCCTTATAATGGCTGGATGACCGAAAACCTCTATGATCGTACTGTCGATGTGATACCAGCTGTTTGCTGTTACACCTATCACGTCGGGGAGTTTAGGCCTAATGGTTTATCTATTTTACCTAATTGAGTTAAGATCGTAAGGTGTCCTCTTCCACTTCACCAGGGTTAAAATATAGGCCTACACATAATAACAATTATGGATGATCTAAAACTTGATTAATACTACATAATAGGCATAGGCTACACAATATAGGCCTATAGCTGGCAAAGGAAAGAATAAACAATATTAAAATAATACAAATAATTTGATTTTAAATAAGTGTCTTGGTGAAGAAAGTTCAAAATATAAAATAATAATAGGCCCTAAAATATAGGTAGGCCTACCTGTAGCCTATGTTATATGGATGCGAAAAATGGACTCTTACTTTAAGAGAGGAAAGTAGAGTATGGGTATTTGAGAATAACGTTCTTAGGAAAATTTTTGGACCAAAGAGAGATGAACAGACAGGTGAATGGAGAGAGACTTGCATAACAGTGAATTACATGGTAGCTTATTTATAGGAAGCTAGATATAATGAGAACAGTTAAGACTCGTAGACTGCGATGGGCAGGACATGTGGCACGAATGGAGAATGATATTACGTACATGGAAGCTTCTTGTAGGAAAACCAGAGGCAAAACGCCCAGTTGGTAGATCAAGAATGAGGTGGGAGAATAACATTTACTATGATTTGAGGGAAGTAGATTATACAGGGAATGATTGGAAAACATTAGCTCAGGATAGCGATGTATGGAGAGCTTATGTCCGCTCGGCCAAGAACCTACGGGTTCGATAGTGCCAGTGAGTTAGTTAGTTATAGCCTACCATGGTTATATATTAGGGGCCTATATTGTCCAACGAAATATTTAGTGACCTTCATTTGGAACTGTTTAAGTTGGGCGGAGTATGTTATTGAGAACAAAGGAAAGGAGATCAGTTTACCCCTAGTATCCTGTTACTTGGCCATCTCTCTAATCGATATAACATTTTTATTAAATTGTATATAAAACTGGTGACATTTAGTGAAAATCTTCATACGCATTTGGATTGGTACAATTCTCTGAGATGTGAAAATAAAACTAAAAAGTGGTTTGATTTAAGGGTTGGTGATTAGGCAGACTTTGTGGTGGTGGAAGTGGTTAGGATCTTGGGGAGAAAGTTGTGGCGGTAACATTTCTGGTCGAGTCCGCGGCCTGAAAACAGCAGGAGCGACCTTTATGTAGCTGCAAGTGTATAGTTTACACCCAAAAAAATTGTCATTTGAATAAGAAATATTCCACACATCAGCTCTTTAAATAGCATGCTTATTAAGTCTATATTTAACATTTTCCAATACTGTTCTTTTAAACACAGATTCAATAATGGATCATAGTATAATATTCCATCTATAGTAATTCTGCCCAAAGGCAGGTCTTCCACTTGCAATCATAGCATTTTCATGCTATGCTTGCAGCTTTACTAGGGAATTGTAGGTGTGGTAGCTTCCCGTTGCTTTCCACACCGGTGAAGGATGGTGATGATGATAATGATAAGGATGATGACGATGGCCATATGATTTCGGGGACCGTTTGTGTCTTAAAGTTTTCCTGACATTTGTCTTACAGGTGAGGAAAAACCCAAATAAAAACATCGAACCCGGGCCCGCTGCGTGACAAGGCAGCACGCTACCTCGAGACCACAGCGGTGGGCATTATAATATTACAATGATATAGTGAAAAGAAAAATTAATGTTTGAACCAGGAATCGAACCGTGGACCTCTAGTTCTCCAGACTAGTGTGCAGCCCACTACACCATTTGAGACTTGGCACAAACATTAAGAATTCTTTCCACATATACAAATCTATAATTCTCGTTTTCGTCCGCTGTCAGGTAGGTGTCACTACCATCGCCAATGGCCGGCTTCGTTTAGAAGTATCTATATTTGAGAATTTTACACCACCACTTTTATAAGCAGTAAAAAAGTAAAGTGATCCCACAACAGGCCCGGAGGCCCTCGGGGTAGAAGGAGGTTAAGGTTCCCACTTTTTCTAGACAATCGGCACTTTGTCAGCCGGAATGTCAGCCCTGCGTGACGGCCGCCTTTACCCCCAGAACAAGCGTCTGGTACTCATTTCCGTTAGAGGCTGAGTTGACCCCTAGTGCCGCCAGAGGGTTTGGGTCAGTTTAAAAATCCTGACCCCACCGGGACTTGAACCCTCGACCCTCCGGCTTGTAGCTCAGTGCCTTAACCACTACGCTACGGCGTTCCCCATCTAGCAGTCTTTTAAGAGGCCTTCCTGGTTGACGATGTCCTCTGGGTTTATATTGCCATCATATTTTTTTGAGATTGTTGAATTATCCATTCTTTTTACTTGATCTAGCCAGTTTAATTTATATCTATTGAGTTTTTCGTCTAGCCCATTCTTATTCATCCATTACCTTACTTCTCCACCACTTAACTCCCATCAATTCTCCTCCACATCATCTATCCACCGTAATCTTGGTCTTCCTCTTTTTCTCCTACCTTCTCGTTTTCGCATCCAAAGTTTTTCAACATTCTTGCGTTTTTCATTCTCAAATTATGTCCTGACCATTCCAACCTACGCATCTTCTCAGTAGCTAGTATATGTAATGAATTTACATAATCTATATAAACTCGTGGTTCATTTTAATTCTCCCAAAGTCCATCCTCACATGTTGATCCATATATCTTTCTTAAAACTTCCGCTACCAATTCCGTAAAGTCCTTCTATTTTACAGGTTAAAGTCCATAATTCATATACATACAATACTATAACTAACTAAACTAACTAACTAACTAACTAACTCACTGACTCCGTCGAACCCGTAGGTTAATGGTTGCGCGGACATAAGCTCTCCATACATCCCTATTCCTGAGCTAATGTTTTACAATCATCCCCTGTATCATCAACTTCCCTCAAATAATGGATAATGTTATTCTCCCACCTCATTCTTGGTCGACCAACTGGTCGTTTTCCCTCTGGTTTTCCTACCAGAAGTTTCCATGCACCTCTTTCTTCCCCCATACGTGCCACATGTCCTGCCCATCGCAGCCTACAAGACTTAACTGTTATTATTATATCTGGCTTCCTATATATATCATGTACTCACTATTATGTAGTATATACAACACTGTATTGGAACTGTGCCGTTTCGCTCAGGGTAGAATAAGATAACTCAGGGATTTTTTATATTATTTATGTAATTATAAATAAATTTAAACTTATTACTCCAGCTTATTGAATAATTTTGCACTACATAGGAATACAATCTTTTTATATCTCACTAATATTCGGAGTGGAGTTGATGATTTGCTTTAAGTCCACGTGTATTTAATATCACTTAAAATTCTGAGTTACTAGTTATCTTGGATTTTAAAATAATTAAGATTTTTAAATTTACTAAAGGTCGCGGACGGATGCTGTAGGACTTATTTCTTGTATAACGTATGAGTGTAAGTGTAATGTGAGAGCGTTTGTGTCACGTTTCCTTGCCTTATAAGGGCGATGACTCCTCCCATAAAGTAATTTACCCCACTCCAAATTCACATGTTATTCATTATACCTTAGTGGGGTAGGTACCATTCGTTTGGGTTTCCTATGTTGGTAATAGATTCAAGTGCACGTTTGTGCGCCTTCAAATTATTACTATTAATCGTATAATTGTATTTTAGTACTTAGAGTCTATTAATTCTTGCTACAGAACTTAATATTCGTCTTAGGATTTCATTTTCTTCCCTTAAGGAAATACTTTCTAAAACCCATTTTGTCTTATAGAATGATTATTTTCCATCTCTTAATGCAATTGGAATATTTAATTATTAATTTGACGAAACCCTGTCTCTGTCTCGATGGGAATGCTGAATGCTGCTTCAACCAAATGTTGAAAGCGGCTACAACTCCCCTTTTGGGTGACTAATTAATTTAATTATGACACCCGCGGGTTCCAAGACTTTCGCCTTTTAGCCCAGCTAATTAAAAAAAAAAGCCGAAAAGTTAATACCTAGAGTGTAAATATGTGTTACTCATGGCAGTGTGTAAATTTGTGTTTGCTAGTGTAATTCGAATCGGTGAGCAGCTAATGATGAGTTATAATTGTGTAGACCGCCGCAGGTGTGAGCCCAAAGGAAACGAGTCGGCACCCGAGCAGTGGTGTTATATTATTAGTGTATTTAGGTTAATATTAGTGTGTAATGGATTTTTATTAGTGTATTATGGTATTAGTTTATTTTTATAATGATTGTGTAATGTGTTTTAGTATTAAGGCGTTTAGGTGTATGGAGAAGGTATTGGTGATCCATTCCATAAACATGGACGGTCACCCATCTCTCCGTCAGCCAGGCTCGGTGTTCATTTCACCGAGGGTCCGGATCCCCGGCTGGCGGGTGAGGCCGGTGTGGTTAGGCGGTAGCCTGTGTCCGGTGAGTGTATGCTGTTTGGACTCAGAAAAATTTGATGCGTTTTCCAAAGTCACGTACAGCGTGGAAAATAATTAAATATTTTTGATGAGGCCGTGGTCAATTGAGTATGTGATAGGTTCCGACAATATTTCGGTGTCATGACCCTGTCTTGTGTGAAGATTATCACATTATAAAAGCATACTTTGACTCTGTTAACAAACAATATTACTCATTTCAATTGAAAAAAAAGAACCCCCATCAAAGTTATGCTCAAGCATCTCCCCAATAACGCAGATACAAACGAAATCAAAAGTGAATTAACATACCTAGGGTACCCAGTGCGTTCAGTCAAGCAATTAACTAAGAAAGAAGAAGACAAAATCATTTATCTCCCTCTTTATCTTCAATGTTGAACAATCAAAACAAATTTATGACTTAAAGAAGCTTGTTTTTTAAGGTAGTTTTTATCAAGCTTTTCGCCCACGCACTGGCTTGAAGCAATATTTGTGCTGTTGCACCGCCGTTATACTTAGATTTAGCATTTACGCGTCAGTGCAAATAATTTTCCCAGAGGATACTAAATACGGTCGGTTTATAATTCCCTTCACGAATGTGAAACCTAATGGTACTTTTAATACAAACTTGTCGAACAACAAAAGTCAAAACGCAGTCTTATAGCCTGGCCCAAAATATAGACTTAGCTCATCGTTGCAACAATCAGGCACTTCTAGTGATTTATTAATCATAATATTGTAGAATGCTAAATCATATTCAATTTTGTAACCACATGCCTCCAATTACGGCAATCATGAGACGAAGAGGAAATCAATATTCGCACTAAAACTTAGGTTTTAAGTCTACGCAAATTGATATAAGAAAAGGCATAACAAGCTTAACTAAATTGAATATAATAAAATAAAGCACAAAGAATAAATCTAACTTCTTACTACTTTAACCAGAATCGAATGTAAAACATATTAATAAACAACGAAATATACGAACAGTCGTAAACATAAAATAATAATACAAAATTTACTCAATCATCATCATCATAGTAAACATTCTACGAATTTACGCCATTTGTTGACCTGGTTTCGGCCTCAAGAGAAAACCCCATTCCAAAAGGTCTTTTGAGTGCGGACGTCCTGGTCTTCTTCTTCCTGAAAGGTGGATATCGTAACATTTGTTTGGGTATTCTGTGATCTTCCATTCGATGACCGTGTTGCATCCATCTTGGACTTATAATCAGAAATTTTGTTTTCTAAAGGTTCCATGTGTAAGTTCTTCTAAGATGTCTTCCTTTTTTTTGTGATCTAGTAGTGTGTATCCCTGGCAGTCCTCCGAAGGTATCATCTTATTTCAAAATTTACGCATCCATTACCACAGTTGTCACATGCTCCACCATTAAGTATCATGTTATTTCTAACAGCTTTTCTTACAAAGAACAGTTTCCAGGCAAGGGATCGCGTGTTCGATCCCCTGCCGTCTTGACAGATAGGAACGTAACTGCAAATGTTATAGTTTAAAGGCTATTTTGGCGCGGACATAACGCATCGAGCAAAATGGCGCGATTTATGAGAGATGGAACTAGGAATGGGTAAACAAGGAGGGGAAAGAGCACAGAACAATAAACGGGTACAGAGTCTACTAAATTACGTCACATCGAGCTTGTGAAACTACTAATATCCATAGCATAACCCCAGTGAACAAGAAGCGGATGTCTAAGAAAACGCCTCTTCACATCAGTGAAACTACCACATTCACAGTGTTTTTTTCCGTTTAAGTGTGTTGAATAATCTAAATTTTCTTCTATTTGGTATGTAAGTTAAATGTGTTTTTATGCTTTCGTGAAGCTAGTTTAGTGGCTTTCTTGTATAAAAGTTTTAGTGTTTCAAGTGGAAATTTGTGTAATATAAGCTAAAATTTAATATAGGTAAAAAAGTTATTTCTCTATAGTGCAGTGTAGTGTCGACCCAGAACTAAGTCTTGGCAAGCCAAGCACCATGCCGACCTAAATGCGAGTGATATGGATACGGAAGTTCATTCCGCACCTACCTTCAACATATTGGGAACAATCCATAATTAGATTTGACCAATACAACACAACAATCGGTAGAAACATGACAAATTAAGATAATTAATTGCGACTGAAATAAGGGGATATTTCCTAATTATACAGAATATTTTCACCACTTTTCAAAAATTTGGAAAATCCCAATTAGGCTTGGACCTAACTGTTGATTCGCTGCAGCGACTTGACTCAATCAAATAATTTTACAAATTCTTCCCAATACTTGAAAAAGGTGCATCAAGTAGTAAAGGACACAGCAATGGAGGTTGAAACAGCATGCTTCATCACAGGCAAAGATCACTATCCAACTCTGACTCAAAATCAACCAGAAAGAAAAGAAAATATCAAAAGAAACCAAATGGTTATGCCCAAAAGACAAAGACAACAACAGGAAAACCAACGAGAGTTCCAAAGAACCAAAAATTTTAAATCAAACTTCGTCAACTCCACCTGTGGAATGTCTAATAGATTCTCTGTCCTGTCAGACTCCGAAAGCAACAGCGAAACTGAAGTAGGTGCGACTGAAAGAAATGATGAACCAGAAGAAATGGAGGTAGCTACCGATCCAACTCCTTCCACATCTAAAGATGATCCGCAACCTAATGTTCCGCGAAAAGATCCCCGCCCTCCACCTATAACGGTGGTAGGACACAGAGATATCATTCGTATGAGCAAAGAGTTGCGAAAAAACTTGAAAGGAGACCTAAAAGTTGTCAATTTGCCCGAAGGACTAATGTCCTTCAACACTTTAGAAGATTTCAATAGACTTAAAGCATACTTTGACTCTGTCAAAAAGAATACTACTCATTCAACCTAAAAAAGGATCTCCCACTCAAAGTTATGCTCAAATGCTTCCCTAATAATGTCGATTCTGAAGAAATCAAAAGTGAACTAATCTATCTTAGGTACCTAGTCCGAAGTGTCAAGCAATTAATAAAAAAAATAGAAGAAGAAGAAGAAGACAACATTTCAAAACTTCCCTTACACCTCATTGAGCTTGACAATACTAAAGCGGCCAAACAAATCTATAACCCACCCACGGGGGTCTCATTCAAATGAACAGAGAAATCAAACAAAAGATACGGGAGACTTAAAAGTAGTCAACACATATGAGGGTCTACGCTACTACACATCCGATGTGGCAGATCATAAAATACTGATTGAATACTTCAAAGCCAATGGTAAGCAACAATACTTTCCGGCTCAAACAAGATCTGCCACTGAGAGTGGTGTTGAGGAGGCTTCCTGCTTCCACCCCAATACAAGACATTCAATCTAGAATTCCCAATCAAGTCAATTAAACAAAATCTCAAAAGAAGAAGAAGAAAGGCAAGTACCTTTACCATTGTCCATAATTGAATTAGACAATTCGGAAGCAGGTAAAGCTATTTATGACATAAAAAGCCTCCTCTACACAATTGTGGCAATAGAGCCATACGAGCCCAGATCTGGATTGAAGCAATGTTTTTGGTGCCAGAAGTTCAACCATACTTTTGGTGGATGCAGTCTTGCACCGCGGTGTGTAATTTGTGCACAATACCATAACCATAAACAGTGTCCGGTGAAGGCAGAAGCCTTTAACGGATAAAAGTAAATTACTTTGTGCCAATTGCGGTGCAACAGGGCATCCAGCTTCCTATAGGAAGTGCCCGGCTTATATGGCTGAACAGGAAGCCTAATGAGGTCGCGCACTCCTAAACAAACTCCAGCAATAGCTACACACCAAACCCCGCACCTTTCAATCCCCGACCAACAGGTCCTAACATATCATACAGCAGAATACACAAATCCTGGCACCGCCTCAGGAATCCAAACTAGAGCAAACATTGCTCAGGCACAGGCTAGGGCTGTGCAAATATACCTATATCCAGTCATGGACAGAAAACATCTCGCAAATGTCGAGAGCATGATAGCGGAGCTTAGATCCCATATGGATAGGTTTCTGTTCATGGCTAACATGGTGAATATATGCTTCGGCGATGGACCGTAGGTTCACACGAGGAGGTTATCTTAATGTCATGGCATTTAATACCAATGATGTATCTAAACAGCTTCATGAGCTAACTACTTTTATACACTTTTTTATACGTTTTTATCCTTTTACATATTTTTGCTCAATGAAACACACTTAAAGCCGAGAGACAATTTCAAAATTCCGAAATATCAAGCTTATAGAAACGACCGCTTAGACGGTCCCCTTGGAGGCACAGCAATATGCATTAAAAGAACCATTGGCCATAGAGTGGTCCCCATTCTGATGCTTCAATTTATTGAAGCCACTTCCAATATCACATCGGCAACAAATTTTTCATAGCAGCAATCTATAAATCACCGACCAGACTACTTACCAGACACGACCTAACTGTCCTAACATCTATCTCTCCTAGCTATCTGCTAGCGGGAGAATTTAATGCAAAACACCTCTTTTGGAATTGTGTCCAAAATGCGTCTGGTGTCATCCTTACAAAAATTCTGTCAAATTCATAACATAGAAATCTATGCTCCAAGGGAACACACAATCTTCTGTAACTCAGCTTATGGTATTCGTACCGATATTCTTAACATAGTTCTCCCGAAGAATGTCCCTATCTTGCCACACGTCACCACAGTTAAAGACGCACTAGACTCAGATCACACACCCCATACTGTTCAAAATTTCACCAGCTTTCTTATTGTCTACTCCCTTCAGTACACAACACACACATACAGACTGGCAGAGCTATACATGCATGCTTAACGAATGGGTTAAGTTTACACTCTCTGTCCAGAATACAGAACAATTAGAAACTGCAGTCCTTAACTTTCAATAAATAATGAAAACAGCCATGCATATGGCCACAACACGAACAAACCACACTATAGAAACATGAATAAACGACCCATTACTTCAAAATTACTTGGTTATTAAAGACGGTACCTCAAATTGTACCGCGATTTCGGACATCACCTACACAAAATGGCCACATGAATATCCAACAACTGGAAGAAGGAAAACTTCTCCTAGTCAATACAACTCCAGAACAACTTGCAGACAAGCACCTTAAGAAATGGGCCATGACCTCACAAGGGCCGAAACCAACAACCAACACCAATGACACGACCTGATTTTGAGTTTTTATTCCGTATAACTACAGATAAACACATTAAGAAAGGGTCATGACCTCAAAAGGGTCGCTACCAACAAGAACACCAATGACACGACCGGTTTTATTCCGTTTTTACTCTACCAATTTTAAGGAGAGGTAATTGAAACCCACCAATAATTAAATAATTACCTCGAAACAGATCTAAATTTTTAGGCTGAACGGGACGGAGGGAATGTTAAAATGTTCCCCTAGTATAGATGATAGGATTACAAAATTTATTAAAGGCTCCAGTTGCAATTAAAGAGTTCAAATCCGTTTGACGCATACAAACAACTACTCCTGATCAAAGGTTTACTGCTACTCATGACTTGAATAGCTGCTTCAGCCATTTTGTTACATATAGATCACTATTAGCATGTATGTCAACTTTTAAAAATAAATAAAAACCGGTCTGGAAGAGGGCAGGGGTAGTGTTACAAGCACCATGCTGTGATATTCTCCGGATAAATCCACTGAAATCTCAACTTTTGAATTTTTGTGGGTTAGATATCTTTTCGGGGTAACTATTCAATTCTATACAATTCATTGTAATCATAATTCAGGTTATATAGTACATTTTTAAACATATTAAAATAAGGACCTATCATATCAGTCGTCCTCAATTAAAATTGATTTCCGTTTAAAAAACTTCGTAAATTAGATAAAACCAAGTAGGCCTTTCAGAAAATGTGCCATCTTTGTTCTTTAAACATAAATCCATTTTAAATGAGGACGATTGCTATATTAGGTATTTACATTAATACTTAAAAAAATTGAAAACCAGTGAAGACAAAACTACAAATCTATGCTGTAATGCTTGGGTTATATTTGGTTCGTGTAAAGACTGTACTTGGAACGAGGCACAGTAGCCCCGTCTCTGGTGGTTTGTCTATATGGCCTTCAGCTGAATGTGCTCAAGACCATTCCGTCGTTAAGGCCTTCAACCCCCAGGATAATTACAGGTAATTAAGAAAGAAGAGGGAGGAGATTCTACAAGTCGTGCTTTAAGGAAAATACCACAGGTATTTCCTTACTTCTGGAGAAAAACAAGAGATCTCCTGCAGTTCAACTCTTTTTGTTTTCTCCACAGTTTGTCAGAGTTTATTTTAATTGTCAAAAAAACACATATATTTGCCTCCTGTGACTATAACATCCCTGATCTATACTGTGGCGGCCGAAATTGATTACAAAGTTTGCGTTGAAGGATTTAACATTAACAATGTACTGTATATTTATTTATTTTGTTAATTAAATTGTATGATATTCAGTAACAGTGGGACAAAGCAAACAGGACAGCTGCTAGAGCGATTTTTTAAATTTCGGGTTTCAGTAAAACCCCACTTATAATGTTTGGATTTAGGTACTTTTTTGGAGAATACAATCCCCGTCTCATTCCAATAACATTTTCTGAGTTTCGTTGCCAAAAATCTAAATTGCGACCATTACAGCTTTTTTAAATTTTTGTTTCAGGTGAACTCCTACTTCTAATGGAGCGATTTTGCTGTTTAACAAGCTTGAACTTATTTTTTAAATTGATTGCTATATGACTAGTTTGATATCGTAAAAACAAAAATTGTGGTCGCTAGAGAGTTACAGACATAGGCTTATGTATGTAGCCTACATATATTTCCACCGCTGTGGTCTAGGGGTAGCGTGCTGCCTTGTCATGCAGTGGGTCCGGGTTCGATCCCCAGTCGGGACAGTTTCCTGGATGAGGATTTTATCGGGGTTTTTCCTCACCTGTAAGACGAATGTCACGAAACTTTAAGGCCCAAGGTTCCCGAACATCATATGACCATCGCAATCATCATCATTCATATTCATCTTAGATTAAGCTTAGTATTAAGGACTCTCCTGGCGCACCATTATCATCATCATCACCCATCATATCATCGGGGCAACGTAACCCCACCTTCCAGGCGCCCCAACCTCAGAAGTGGGTTACAATTACGCCAATGCCAAGAGAGAGCACCAGAAATGTCCAAAAAAAGGACAACCTGGGGCATTAAATATAGGCCTACGCGTATATATATATATATATGAATGTGTGTGATATTCATTTTAGATAGGGATTTATCTACTAGATAGGTTAAGGCAATACGCTTACAAGCCGGAAAAACGGGGTTCGAGTCCCTATGGGGTCATGATTTTGAAATTGGCCCAAACCTTCTGGAAGCACCATAGCCCTGGAGTCGACTCAGCCTACAAGGGGAATTAATACCAGACACTTGTTTTAGGGAGGTTCAGCGCCGTAGCCGAGTTGTTAAGGCAACATGCTTTGGCGCAGAGCTGCGGGACATGCGCTGGATCGATTTTCAATGGGGGAAGACATTTTGTCATGGAATTTCGGCCAGTATGGGACCCAGCATTGTGATGAATTTGGGAGCTACAGTATTTAGCGGCTCCAAATTGAGAAAACCAGCTATAACGGCTGGGACACCCGACGTGCTGACCACATGTCACTCCTATTCTGGCTGGATGATCGTCTAGCTCTGTGATTAGCATATGTGGATATGAGGCCAGCGGCCGGCTATTAGGCCAAGGACCTTCTAGGCCTGTCGTACCATGGAGTTTAGTATGTTTTAGGGGGTAAGGCGGCCGTCACACAGGCCTGACAACCCGGTTGACTTTTCGTGTCAATTCCCAAAAAAAAATGTTATGAGCCTTAACCTCCTTAGCGTTCTTAACCTCCCAAAGACCTCCTAAGGCCTTTAGTGAGGTGACTTTACCTTTACTAGGTACGATCGATGCAGATAAGTTATATTAAAAAATTCAGAAATATTTTACGCGCTCAATATATATAACTCCATTCCAACGGAATTTTTAAAAAGGAAAAATCATACTTTGAAAGTATATGGCTATACAAACTTTTTGTGAAATGGGTTTCACAATTTATGGTCATTCACAAAATCTGTGTACTTATTTTAAAATTTACGCATCGGCATCACTAAGCCTCAATGCGTACCCTACATTGAAAAGTACTGGTCTAGGAGAATAGGATGACATGTGTAACTCTTGGGCCTAGTACTTTTTTTCTGGCATAGAAAACACGAGTTGTGAATTCGGGGCGAGAGAGACGTCCAGCGTATGGGTAGCCTTTTTTTTTTTTACTTCTTTTCTTGTAGTGCAGACTTGCCTTATCCGGAAGTGACCCTGTAACATCAAGGTCGGACAGACAGACTGGGGGATTCCCTCCCCCCACCACTGATCGTTCCAGCAGGACTCCCCCTCCCTCCAAACACATACGTCCATTCATTCCAACCACCGTACTATCATGTGTACACCCTCTCTATCCTGGTCAGTAGTGTGCCTGCCATTCTTTTCAACAGCTATCAACCTATTTTACAGTGGGCACCCACTTCCCGAGAACAAGTATTCAATTGTAGATCACACTTTTTCAACATTTTGATATCACAATACAGTCAATTATATTATTTTATACTGTGTCCCTGTGTCAGTGGTAGATCCATCCATAGTAATTCTGCCCGAGGGCAGGTCTTTCACTGCAATCATAGTATTTCAATGCTATGCTTTGCAGCTTTACTAGGCAATTGTAGGTGTCGTAGCTTCCCGTGTGCTTTCCACACCGGTGAAGGACGATGATGATAATGATAATGATAAGGATGATGATGATGATGGCCATATGATTTCGGGGACCGTTTGGGACTTAAAGATTTCCTGACATTTGTCTTACAGGTGAGGAAAAACCGCGATAAAAACCTCACCCAGAAAAAACTGTCCCGACCGGGGATCAAACCCGGGCCCACAGCGTGACAAGGCAGCACGCTATCTCGAGACCACAGCGGTGGACAGTGGTAGATAAGACTTTAAAAACTTGCTGTGCCATATAAAATAAATATATAACTATTTTTTTTTATTTTTGTAAACAGATTTTCAATGTTTACATATCTTTCTGTGACGTAAGTTTTATTTTCCTTCTCCACTCGTCCCTTCCCATCCATTCCATGGCTTCCAGTCGTCTTGTTCTCATTCCAGTTCTAGTTCTTATTTCTTGCACACGAGTTTCGAGGTCTTCCTTTCTTTCTTCTTCCAGGTAGACACTATTCCAATGTATTTCTGGTAACCTTTATTCTTGCATTCATCTTACATGCCCCTACCAATTTAGTTGCTTGTAAGCAGAGGTAAACTAGTGGTTATGCTCCTTGACTCGTAGTTCCACGGGTCGCGGGTTCAAACCCGGCCGGGGTCGATGGATTTTTAGGACGGAAAAATCCACGGAGGAAATCCTCCGGAAGGGACCTTAAGCCGTGAGTCCCGAGTCTGAAGATTTTTCAGGCTCGTGAAAGATCGTTAAGCCTGAATAAAAAGGCCTCTAAGCAAAATCTACCGACATCAAAGTCTTAGTAATTCCTCATTTGCCTGTTAGATGTCTCATTGGGTCGGTGTGTTAACAGTATGCCATCCATGACATCTCTGAGCAAATAAGGTAACTAAAAAAATTAACTGGGCCTAGTAACTCCTTACAAAGAAGAGGCTATGGCTCAACAATGGGCTACGGCATTATATATAGATTAAATATAGCTATAACTATTATATACAAGATAGAAGCATGGCTTCACAGCATTTGGTGGACGGGAATTACAATGTATATAGAGAAAGATTTGCGTTTAGATCGGTACTTGCTCAGGTAGCACAGTTGGTAGAGCACTTGGTCTAGAGAACCAAGGGTCCCGGGTTCAAGTCCCGGTCTGAGCGTATAATTTTTCTCTTCAAATATTATATACATAGTTTAAATATTTTACATATTTTTCTACATATTTCCCCAATTTTTACTACATATTTTCAAATTGATACTACATAAAAATTCCAGCTCTAGATACAAGAATTCAGTCAATCAGCATATTTTATTTCCTTCTGTGACTTTGATAGGGGGCACACCGTAAGCATAGTGGTTAAGGCACTGAGCTATAAGCCGGAGGGTCGAGGGTTCAAGTCCCGTTGAGGTCAGGATTTTTAAACTGACCCAAACCCTCTGGCGGCACCATGGCCCTGGGGTCGACTCAGCCTCTAACGGAAAGGAGTACCAGACGCTCGTTCTGGGGTAAAGGCGGCCGTCACGCAGGGCTGATAACCCGGCTGACATAAAGTGCCGATTGTCTAGAAAAAGTGCGAGCCTTAACCTCCTACTACCCAAGGGCCTCCGGGCCTGTTGTGGGATCACTTAACTTTTACTGTGACTTTGATTCAATGGTAGATTGGCCTTAAATTCTTATTGTGCCAGGTAAAATAAAGCCATTACTATTGTTATTATATGCGATGTTGTCTCGAAATACATTGTTGCCTTATATGCAGCTGACCCCGGTTCCATCCCCGTCGGGACAAGATTCTAGGGTAAAGTTTTTTTTCGGGTTTTCTCCTCACTAGTAAGACAAATGTCGGAAAACCCAAATGGCCCCCGAATACGATCTTTCCATCAAAATAATCTTTGTTTATAATGAATGAATGAATGAGTCTCATGTTAAGTTTTCGTTATGTCACGTAGATTACTTTGGACAGCTATATAAATATGCCTTTGACATATTGTATAAATTTATAAAATTTATAGTGGGTCAAAACTTTTCGTTTATATTTATAAAGTTTTATTCTTGCTTGAATTGTTTACTTTGGAAACATTTTATATGCTAGAATTTCCTGATTAATTAAATCTTACTGTTTAAGTAATAGTTTTGTATTGAACTCATCACCAGGGCTAGCATTTTTATTTAATAAAATATAAGATTGAAATGCAGATAGTATACACTATATAACTGTTTGTATGTGAAACAAAAACAAAGACATTCATAAGTCTAACTTCTCATTATACTATTCAACTGTTTGCGTGTGAAACAAAACAAAAGAAAGCCAGAAGACTAACTTCTCATTATACTATATAACTGTTTGTGTGTAAAACAAAAACAAGAGACAGTCACAAGTCTAACTTCTTATTATACTACGTTGCAATCTTAACTTATAGTACAAAAAAATTCTAGGTGTACTCATCACTCATCCAGGGAAGCCTTTACATGTCCTTGCGTGTGGTCAAAAATGTATGTGTATGTGATCTAAAGTTAAAAATCCTCTCCGGCAGATCATCTCCATGTAAGGCTCGGTTGTCATGGAACAAGGAAAAGTACCTACATAAGGAGAGCTTAAACTAAGATAGAGAGAAATTATTATTTTATGAATCAAGAAAACTATAGAAGAAAGTTTGGAAAGGTGATGCCCGAGAGATTGAGGAAAGGAAGACCAAATGGTGCTTGGACTCAGGGTACAAAAAAAAAAAAAAAACAGATAAATAGGGAAAGGGCATTGGAGTATAAGGAAGATGGGAGAATATATTTTAACTCAATATTAAACACATACAAGGGAGGAAAGGAGATTAGGAGTATTTGAGAAAATATCTTAAAAAAATTTTGGACCAAAGAGAGATTAGCAACAGGTGAATGGAGATGACTACGTAGTCTTTATAGAAAGCAGATATAATAAGAAGAGTTAAGTCTCATAGACTACGATGGGAAGGGCATGTGGCACGAAGGGGAATGAAAGACGTGTATGGAAGCTTCTTGTAGGAAAATCAGAGGGAAAACGCCTAAAAAAAATGCGTAGTTGGTAGACCAATTATGTGGTGGGAGAATAACATTAACTATGATTTGAGTTAAGTTAATTATATATAGGGAATGATGGAAAATATTAGCTCAGGATAGGATGTATGGAGAGCTTATGTTCGCGCGGCCATGAACCTACGGGTTCGATAGTGCCAGTGAGTTAGTTTTAGAGTTGAGTTAGTTATTTTAACATATAGGACATTGGGACCGGCAAATATTTTAAAATTGTTAACGGGTTTTGATATTTTATTATTATTATTATTATTATTAAGATTCAAAATTTTATACTAACATATTTTTAAGTATAGACAATTACAATGACATTTTAATGTCAGAAGAATGACGGAGCAGAGATTACCTAAAATAGTGTTCGACTCTCCAGGGAACAAATATGAAGTTCAGCATAAGTCACATGGATGCAAGAGGTTACAAGATCAATGGTGGGGAATGAATTAGAAAAAGGAAATTGGAAAGGTAGGAATGAATGGAGGAAAATAAACAAAGTGCCATAATTTCGGATACAGGAAGATATTTATACATTGTAAGCCTGTCCTATAAATATTATATATTATTATTATTATTATTATTATTATTATTATTATTATACAAAATTAGGATTACTAAAATCGGACAAATAATGTATGACAAAAATATGTTCTACAGGTTATTGAACAATGGTTTGGCCACATAAAGAGAATGTTAGATGACAGAATACCTAGATGATATTAAATTTTGATGCGAAGGACAAGAGAAGAAAAAGAAAACAAAAGAATAATGGGTGCAAGGAGTGCACAGGAGTATGGTGTCGAGAGAATTAACAAAGAATGATGTAAAGAATAGAGATGTATGCAGGAGTCAATTTTACAGGGGAAAAAATAGGAAAACTACTGTATTGTAGAGAAATTCCTATTAAAAATGTATTATTATTATTATTATTATTATTATTATTATTATTATTATTATTATTATTATTATTATTATTATTATTATTATTATTATTATTATTATTATTATGATGTTAGTGTTGGCAAATAGCGGTGTTGTACAAGCGTGCTATGTAATCAAGAATTGCTAGGGAGTGATAACATCAGAAAATTATCACAAAACACTTTGTGGTGCTCATTAGATATACATATGTAGATACCTGATCATTAGTGTAAATCTACTGCTATCATTACACCTCGACTCATTACCTTATCACAAACAACAACTACATAGATTTTGACACCCAGCTACACGTCTTTTGTCGTGCTCTTCTCTTCCCACTTTCATATTCAACAAAAAAAAGAAGAAACAAAGAAAAACACTAAATGAAGTAGTATAGAGTAAGCACAAACTTTTTAATTCAGTACATGAATAACGTAGATTACAGTGGTGCTATATTTACTTTTGCAGTATCCAAGCAAAAATGAAATAAATCGTACATTTCAATCAAGGGCGGACAAAAGTGTCATCAACATCATCAATAATTAGATCTATACCCTTTAATTGTGCTGCTGAAATGAAGATGTTGAGAGCAATAGCAGGATACCAAAGGACCGATAAAAAGAAAAACGAAGATATAAGAACAGAACTTAATATATTTAATCTCTGTGAAAGAATAAAATATTATCAAAATACTTATCTTCAGCACGTATTACGAATGAATGAACAGCGCATACCAAGAAGAATGTATAATTATAAACCAAAAGGGAGAAGAATGTTGGGAAGACCATTGAAGAGACGGAAGGACCAATTCGACCTATAATGAGATTGGAACAGGCGATTGGGCTTAATCCTTGTTGTTGTTGATGATGATGATGACCCTTTAATTGTGCCAACATACATACATACATACATAGGTGATGGAACAGCAGTGCCATCCTTTATGTACCCATACACATTCTCCCCCGGCCCACCGAGCGCACACTCAGTTTGATCCGGGGGCATACTAGGGAGCCTGTGGGAATTAACGTGCAGGGCCAGTGTCATGTCTCTTCCGGCTGTTATGGGGCGCTACCGCCGGTAGGGAGGGCCCCCTAGATGGCATAAACGTCACCACTGACGAGTTGCTCGCCATCCCATTCCAATTGGATGTGGAGGTCGAGGTATTCTTGGCCGTTGTGAACAACTTGGTCCATCAGTGTGAAAATTTTGTGGGGTAAATCCGGATCCGGCGTGCTAAAATATGTCGGGTAGTCATCCCAACACAAGCACATGGGAATAGGATCTACGCCTCTATCAAACATGGCACGCCTTGTTACTACGAACTGATGGACCGTAGTTACATGCGGAACCGGGACAGTTTGAGTGCTCATGGATGATTTTCTTTACGGTTTGGGTGTGGCCAAGCCGAGATCCTCTGTCTGCGAGGCCTTCACTTCTCGGGACTTCCCTGGCCTGGGATTCTTTTTCTTATTATCAGTAGACGGCTACTGATTTGGGGGGGGTAACGTTTATCCACCCAGGTGTCTCAGGCCGGAGGGCGATGGGCTCTGCCGGACCTGAGCTTTTAGGGGAGACAGCAGGAGGAGACTCGAGTAGAACTGCCTTTGTTTGGTAGCAGGACTAACCTGTACTGCCTTCTCAATTCGCGTTGCGCTTTTAGAAGGGTCTTAACTGAATGACTGACTGAATAAGGCGAAGTCTAGCTTCGTCCAGTGAGCTGCGTATGTTAGAACCGACTAGGGCTCTTTTGCAGCTAAGTAGATAGTGGCTATCGTTACGGGGTTGTAGTTCATTTAATCTGACCTATTTGGCGGCGCCAGCGTTTGCGTGCCAATGGTAATGAAAAATTGGACAGAGATTGGGATGTGATGACCTGAAGCAGGGCATCAGAAACCACAACTGCTGCTGCTGGTTTATGACGGTGACAAGGCACCTTGGTCTTGGTCTTGGTAGAGTGACGGTGACTTGCACCGTCCGGTGTGCTGCATCCTGATACCCAAGGGGTATTCTTGGTAGCTGAAAAGGCACCGTCCGTGTGCTGCATTCTGGGGTAATCATGGCAGCCAAATTCATTTCTGGCTATTAAGATGGGGTTGTGTTTCATTGTTACCATAGCCATACGGCAGCACGAGTGTTTGCAATTAAGATGCAGGGCAAGCCCTGATCTTCCCGCTTTAGGGACTTATCCAATGCCCTCTTCGGGTCAATTTAAAATTAAGTTGTGAGTGTTTTAAATGTAATACTTCACCTGTGCCAATTACTTAAATGTGGCGGACCGCACTGAAAACAAAATCAGGCGTGACTGTTCTCATAATAATTTTGAAAATTTTCCCATCATTGAGGGTTTTCTCCAACCAATATTAATAATTAACATGAGTTAAAAAAATAGATATAAATAACTACGGACTTACAGACTATCAGTTTGTAACAAACATTCACAAAGTTCTCTTAATTAAAGATCTCCATTGTTATCTCTGGAAAGTCTGCTTTATATTAGGTTTATTGTTTAACTCGACATAATTTTAAGTTATTACTACTCCTTCGTTTTTCTTCTGTTTAAATAACAATTCTAAATAAATCAAATCTATTGATGTATCCTATAGGATACATTGCCAATTAAAGGGTTAAGGTCTCTACCGATCTCATGTTAGAATTTGTCTGTCCATCTTTTATTGGGTCTTCCTACATTTCTTTATCCTAGTGGTCTGAAATGAAGAATCTGTTTCGGGATTCTGTTGTCATCCATTTTATTGATTGGTCCATTTATTCGTCTCTGTATTGTGCAATTCTATCTATCTAACTCGCTGGTTCTATCGAACTAGTAGGTCCATGGCTGCGCAGACATAAGCTCTTCATACATCCCTATCCTGAGATGTTTTCCAATCATCTCCTGTATATTCTAGCTCCTCATCTCACAGTTAATGTTATTATCCCATCTCATTCTTGGTTTACCAATTGGGCGTTTCCTTTCTGGTATCCTAGAAGAAGCTTCCGTGCACCTTTTTCAATTCCCATTCGTGATACATGTTCTGCCCATCGCAGTCTACGACTTAACTGTTATTATTATATCCGGCTTCCTATAAAGACCATGTAGCTCACGCCGTCACATCTGATAGCTTGAATATATGTAGTTCTGTTCATATATCTTTATTTCGTTACCGATCTGCTATTGTAAAGTCAGTCACACCCCTCAGAAAGCTCAATTCTGAAGTTTGTATTCTTCATTCCTGGTTTTTGGTTAAGACCTAGTGTTCCGATCCATGTGGTAGTGTTGGAACCGGCATTGTTTTTTAAAAATTTAAAATTGTCTCTTTTTTTGTTCCCTTGAGACTTCGTTTTATGATGCCATACATATAATTAAATGTATTTATTTTGTTAGCAATGTCTTTACATTTTTCTATATGGCACATTGTATCCCAGATACTTAAAATTGCTCATCTGTTCTATTGTTTTATTCTCTAATGAGGTTTTTACTCTTAGTGGCTCATGCTGTCTTCAGACGCGAATTATATGGGGAAACGAATTTTGCAATTAACCATTTAGGTTAAAAGTGGAATTTAATGACATTTTGTTTCAGAAACGTACGTATAAGGTATCTAATCCATCATACGTTTAGCACCGTTATTCAATTCTATGAAAATTCAGATAGATAACATAATGCATTATATGGAACTATCATATGATGTCTAAAAAATTGGTCACGCAGAAGACCTACTATGTAAACTAATTCAATCCCTCAGCAAGTCGAATTTATGGGCAGATTTTCCTGATTCAAAAAATATCATCGCTTTTGTTAATTAGAACGTATCTATCCAGTTTCGTTGCAAGAAAACATACATGGCGATCGCTAGAGCTCTTTTCAAATTTCTGGATTCAAGTAAATCTTCCACCCTAACGGTCAGATTTTGCTGATTTTTGGGGCAAATACATTTATGGTTTTATTTCAATAGCATACACCGGTACCGAATTTCGTTGCGAAAGATCGAATATTTCGGCCGCTAAAACGATTTTTTAAATTTTCGCTTTAGCTTAATAACAGTATTGTATGTTAATAGAAGTAAAATAAATTTATTGAGCCAAATAACACCAACTTAATGTTCAGTTCTTTATAAAAATTTTCTTGAGTGGTACAGGCGATACTAAAACGAACGGCAAGGCCTCCTTTATCTGTCAGGCATTGGAAGAACCTCAGGACTAAAAGATACGCCCATTGTAGAAGGATCATTAATACAGTTCCCAGATGTATGTCTTATTATTACATATAAAACCATACCTTTAGGAACTTCACATTTACGATGGAACGACGAAACCAGTTCCTGGAACTGAAGTCAATGTACACTTAACAAGGTCTGAGATTTCATTTATAGAAAACGAGAAGAAAAACAAGAAGAAAAATAACATATGGCTTAGGTTACATATCCATCCATCCATAGGTCCTTCACTGTAATCATAGCATTTTCATTTTCATGTTATGCTTGCAGCTTTACTCGGGAATTGTAGGTGTGGTAGCTTCCCGTTGCTTTCCACACCGGTGAAGGATGATGATGATGATGATGATGATAATGATAAGGATGATGATTAGACCTATATATATGAAACTTTTTTCATATTTTAATATTTTGTTTTAATAATTCTGAAGTAAAGTAGTTATTGACATTGTTCTCAAGAAAAAATTATAAATATTCATAGATCATAGGCTACTTAGGCCTATTCTAAAAAACTCCAAGCGCGACAGGCCTAGAAGACATTTGGCCTATTATCCGGCTGCTGGCCTCACGTCCGCATGTGTTAATCACAGAGGTTGACGATCATCATAGTTTAGGGGTGACATGTGGTCAGCATGTCAGATCCCCCAGCCGTTATAGCTGGTCTTCTCAACCTGGAGTCGCTACTTATTGTAGCTACCCAAATGCCTCACGATCCTGGGTGGACACCGGTCCCGTACTGGCCGAAATTCCACGAGAAAATTTCTTCCTCTTTGGAGACTCGAACCAGAGCATGTCCCGTAGTTCTGCGCGAAGGCTTCTTGCCTTAACCACTCGGCTACGGCGCGGGACACTTAGGCCTATTAGACATTTAAAAATTACTTTGAAAAATAAAGTATATGCTATATAACTATATTTTAAACGCTTTTGGATGTAAAAATCCAAGGGTAAGGTCCTAAGGGAGGGACTTTAATCCGTGGATCCCGAGCCTAAAGATTATCGGGCTCAAAAAAGAGTTAAGTATATCTCCCCATCACCCAAACAAAATACTTTTAAACATAAAGATAATAAACCAATCAATTAAATTAATGTAAAAGATCCTCAAGCATGATTAAAAAGGCCCCTGAGCAAAATTCAACCGAGTAATATATTAGTATCTTAAGTAATAACTTTGTTTCATACTAGATATCTCAAGAACCACATGTCACTCGCTGACATCTATAGGGAACTAAGCATAACTAAATTAATATGGTTAAGAATCTTCCTACTAGAGGAACATCCATGTTCCGAACAAGACGAATGGAGATAAAAATCAATCAATCACGTAAATATTTGAATCAGTCATTTCAAAAAGGGATCATCTCCATTTTTTTCTTAAATTCACTTCTTTCATTATTCCATGTTTAGATACCTATTTCTCATCGTTTCCATGTGAGAATGGAACAACTACACTATTCCTTTACCATTTTGTGACTTGATTCAGTAGCACTTTCAGATTCAATGCTTTATCCTGAACAAGTTGAATCAGTTTTTTTGTCCTCTCCTGTAAAATTTGATCAGCTGTAAATGATCCCTTTTCGAAATGACTGATTCATTTATAATTTAATTTACTATAACAATTATTTATGACGATGTATGTACGTCAGTTATGCGCGTGAAATGTTAGACAGGAGAATTCAAACATGGGGAATGTAATCGGATACGTTGTAGAAAATCATTTATGACATTAGTATTGTAAGAACGTTTATTATCAGACGAGGTGTATAAATATGATAATATCTGGTACTGTACACGCAAACGACACCTCCGGACAATATAGATATTCAGATAATAATTCATTACAAACGTTTTTAACGCATGATTTGTATCAGGTGTTACAGAACATGTTTATCAACGTGTATCGCATTAAGTCTACAAAACATTATATGTACCACGTACTTTCATTTCCCTGTAATACAAGGGCTTAATGAGCCCGTGTATACAGGGTGCAAATAAATTAATCCCAACAAATTTATCTGATCATACAGGGGTTCCAGACAAACAATTTCAAATAAGGAACCCAGGGTCTCGTAGAAAAAAAAAATACTACTCTTCGATCAAAACAACTCATGATTCATGAGGAAATTAACGGAATAGCTAAGAGTGGCAGTACACCTCATATAGACCATAATAATAATAATAATAATAATAATAATAATAATAATAATAATAGTAATAATAATAATAATCAACAACAACAGTATCGTATGTATCTATCAGTCCGTTTCGTCTCCATTAGAAAGATTACCTACAACGAAATCTCGGACGACCAACACCTCCTCTTCCTTTTGGATAATAACTTACTGAAAAAAAACTATCTTCGGGAAGCGATTTTTCTCCATCCTATCACGATAATTCATACATTTATTTTAATTACTTTTCGCACGTTCATTTATATCGCCTATATGAAGTTCGTTTCTTATCTCTTAATTCCCCCTATGTTCTTCGTCTTATTATAATTATTATTCATAATTTGTAGGATTTTCGTCCTGTTTATTTTCAAAATCACTCCTCGGAGGAAGACGTACGTTCAAAATGCAGATTTCCTGTTACTTAACATTGAGTTTTCATTTCAGAGACTTCAAGAAGCCAAGAGGCACACGTGACAAATTACTAATTTAGGAGTTAAGTGTAGATTTTAGTAGATAAAGCAGATACGAATTTGAGTGGCCAATGGATACAAATAAAAATCTGTCTGGTGCTGAAATATAATAGCTGAAAATAAATTGATAGTGATAACACAGTCACATATGGAGTGTGTCAACTTTGAACATCATTTACTCAAAATTGAACTTTTGTTACTTATGCCCCTTGGCTTCTAAGGGTCTCTTACATGACTTGTTACTAGGTCCAGGATTTTTATGTAATAAAACATAAGATTGCAATGCACATAGTATATATTATTAAAGTGCTTGTGTGTGAAGCAAGATAAAAGACAGTCAGAAGTCTAACTTCACATTATACTATTCAACTGTTTGTGTGTGTGAAACCAAAACAAAAGACAGTCGTAAGTCTAACTTCTCATTATACTATTCAACTGTTTGTGTGTGAAACCAAAACAAAAGACAGTCGTAAGTCTAACTTCTCATTATACTATTCAACTGTTTGTGTGTGAAACCAAAACAAAAGACAGTCATAAGTCTAACTTCTCATTATACTATTCAACTGTTTGTTGTGTGTGAAACCAAAACAAAAGACAGTCGTAAGTCTAACTTCTCATTATACTATTCAACTGTTTGTGTGTGAAACCAAAACAAAAGACAGTCATAAGTCTAACTTCTCATTATACTATTCAACTGTTTGTGTGTTAAACCAAAACAAAAGACAGTCATAAGTCTAACTTCTCATTATACTATTCAACTGTTTGTGTGTGAAACCAAAACAAAAGACAGTCATAAGTCTAACTTCTTATTATACTATTCAACTGTTTGGTGTGTTAAACCAAAACAAAAGACAGTCAGGAGTCTAACTTCTCATTATACTATTCAACTGTTTGTGTGTGAAACCAAACAAAAGACATTCATAAGTCCAACTTCTCATTATACTATTCAACTGTTTGTGTGTGAAACCAAAACAAAAGACAGTCGTAAGTCTAACTTCTCATTATACTATTCAACTGTTTGTGTGTGAAACCAAAACAAAAGACAGTCATAAGTCTAACTTCTCATTATACTATTCAACTGTTTGTGTGTTAAACCAAAACAAAAGACAGTCATAAGCCTAACTTCACATTATACTATTCAACTGTTTGTGTGTGAAGCAAGATAAAAGACAGTCAGAAGTCTAACTTCACATTATACTATTCAACTGTTTGTGTGTGTGAAACCAAAACAAAAGACAGTCGTAAGTCTAACTTCTCATTATACTATTCAACTGTTTGTGTGTGAAACCAAAACAAAAGACAGTCATAAGTCTAACTTCTTATTATACTATTCAACTGTTTGTGTGTTAAACCAAAACAAAAGACAGTCAGGAGTCTAACTTCTCATTATACTATTCAACTGTTTGTGTGTGAAACCAAAACAAAAGACATTCATAAGTCCAACTTCTCATTATACTATTCAACTGTTTGTGTGTGAAGCAAGATAAAAGACAGTCAGAAGTCTAACTTCACATTATACTATTCAACTGTTGTGTGTGTGAAAACCAAAACAAAAGACAGTCGTAAGTCTAACTTCTCATTATACTATTCAACTGTTTGTGTGTGAAACCAAAACAAAAGACAGTCATAAGTCTAACTTCTCATTATACTATTCAACTGTTTGTGTGTTAAACCAAAACAAAAGACAGTCATAAGCCTAACTTCTCATTATACTATTCAACTGTTTGTGTGTGTGAAACCAAAACAAAAGACAGTCATAAGTCTAACTTCTTATTATAACTATTCAACTGTTTGTGTGTTAAACCAAAAACAAAAGACAGTCAGGAGTCTAACTTCTCATTATACTATTCAACTGTTTGTGTGTGAAACCAAAACAAAAGACATTCATAAGTCCAACTTCTCATTATACTATTCAACGTTTTGTGTGTGAAGCAAGATAAAAGACAGTCAGAAGTCTAACTTCACATTATACTATTCAACTGTTGTGTGTGTGTGAAACCAAAACAAAAGACAGTCGTAAGTCTAACTTCTCAATATACTATTCAACTGTTTGTGTGTGAAACCAAAACAAAAGACAGTCATAAGTCTAACTTCTTATTATACTATTCAACTGTTTGTGTGTGAAACCAAAACAAAAGACAGTCAGGAGTCTAACTTCTCATTATACTATTCAACTGTTTGTGTGTGAAACCAAAACAAAAGACATTCATAAGTCCAACTTCTCATTATACTATTCAACTGTTTGTGTGTGAAGCAAGATAAAAGACAGTCAGAAGTCTAACTTCACATTATACTATTCAACTGTTTTGTGTGTGTGAAACCAAAACAAAAGACAGTCATAAGTCTAACTTCTTATTATACTATTCAACTGTTTGTGTGTTAAACCAAAACAAAAGACAGTCAGGAGTCTAACTTCTCATTATACTATTCAACTGTTTGTGTGTGAAACCAAAACAAAAGACATTCATAAGTCCAACTTCTCATTATACTATTCAACTGTTTGTGTGTGAAGCAAGATAAAAGACAGTCAGAAGTCTAACTTCACATTATACTATTCAACTGTTTGTGTGTGTGAAACCAAAACAAAAGACAGTCGTAAGTCTAACTTCTCATTATACTATTCAACTGTTTGTGTGTGAAACCAAAACAAAAGACAGTCATAAGTCTAACTTCTCATTATACTATTCAACTGTTTGTGTGTTAAACCAAAACAAAAGACAGTCATAAGCCTAACTTCTCATTATACTATTCAACTGTTTGTGTGTGAAACCAAAACAAAAGACAGTCATAAGTCTAACTTCTTATTATACTATTCAACTGTTTGTGTGTTAAACCAAAACAAAAGACAGTCAGGAGTCTAACTTCTCATTATACTATTCAACTGTTTGTGTGTGAAACCAAAACAAAAGACATTCATAAGTCCAACTTCTCATTATACTATTCGACTGTTTGTGTGTTAAACCAAAACAAAAGACAGTCATAAGTCTAACTTCTCATTATACTATTCAACTGTTTGTGTGTTAAACCAAAACAAAAGACAGTCAGGAGTCTAACTTCTCATTATACTATTCAACTGTTTGTGTGTGAAACCAAAACAAAAGACATTCATAAGTCTAACTTCTCATTATACTATTCAACTGTTTGTGTGTTAAACCAAAACAAAAGACAGTCAGGAGTCTAACTTCTCATTACACTATTCAACTGTTTGTGTGTGAAACCAAAACAAAAGGCAGTCATAAGCCTAACTTCTCATTATACTATTCAACTGTTTGTGTGTGAAACCAAAAAAAAAGACAGTCATAAGTCTAACTTCTTATTATACTATTCAACTGTTTGTGTGTGAAACCTAAACAAAAGACTGTCATAAGCCTAACTTCTCATTATACTATTCAACTGTTTGTGTGTGAAACCAAAACAAAAGACAGTCAGAAGTCTTACTTCTCATTATACTATTCAACTGTTTGTGTGTGGAACCAAAACAAAAGACAGTCATAAGCCTAACTTCTCATTATACTATTCAACTGTTTGTGTGCGAAACCAAAACAAAAGTAAGTCAGAAGTCTTACTTCTCATTATACTATTCAACTGTTTGTGTGTGGAACCAGAACAAAAGATAGTAATAAGCCTAACTTATCATTATACTATTCAACTGTTTGTGTGTGGAACCAGAACAAAAGATAGTCATAAGCCTAACTTATCATTATACTATTCAACTGTTTGTGTGTGGAACCAAAGCAAAAGACAGTCATAAGCCTAACTTCTCATTATACTATTCAACCGTTTGTGTGTGAAACCAAAACAAAAGACAGTCATAAGCATAACTTTTCATTATACTATTCAACTGTTTGTGTGTGAAACCTAAACAAAAGACAGTCATAAGCCTAACTTCTCATTATACTATTCAACTGTTTGTGTGTGAAACCAAAACAAAAGACAGTCAGAAGTCTAACTTCTCATTATACTATTCAACTGTTTGTGTGTTAAACCAAACCAAAAGACAGTCAGGAGTCTAACTTCTCATTACACTATTCAACTGTTTGTGTGTGAAACCAAAACAAAAGGCAGTCATAAGCCTAACTTCTCATTATACTATTCAACTGTTTGTGTGTGAAACAAAATAAAAGACAGTCATAAGTCTACTTCTTATTATACTATTCAAATGTTTGTGTGTTTTAAACCAAAACAAAAGACAGTCAGGAGTCTAACTTCTCATTATACTATTCAACTGTTTGTGTGTGAAACCAAAACAAAAGACATTTATAAGTCTACTTCTCATTATACTATTCAACTGTTTGTGTGTTAACCAAAACAAAGACAGTCAGGAGTCTAACTTCTCATTACACTATTCAACTGTTTGTGTGTGAAACCAAAACAAAAGGCAGTCATAAGCCTAACTTCTCATTATAACTATTCAAACTGTTTGTGTGTGAAACCAAAACAAAAGATAGTCATAAGCCTAACTTCTCATTATACTATTCAACTGTTTGTGTGTTAAACCAAAACAAAAGACAGTCATAAGTCTAACATCTCATTATACTATGTTGCAATCTTAACTTTTAGTACATAAAAATCCTAGTTATTACACCCAATTTCGCTCTCTAATCATCGACCCTTAAACGTTTTGAATCCAAACTGAACAACCGGACGAGACGAAGTGGATAAGAGGGCCAGTGTATATGAAGATACTATCCCTTAAAGTAAATACATTCTTGACACCATTTCCATTCAAGGTTATGCTAGAGGAAGAAGACTTAATTTTTATTACTACATATGGTTTCTTATATATCATGGAATTCACTGTTATGCAGTATCTTCCATTCAATTGCCTGCTCTTCTCTCTTCGGTCCAAAAAAAATCGTATTATCAGATACTAGTCATCTTTCCTGACTTTATAAAGTAAGATATATATTTCCGATTCATTTTTAATATAAGAGACACCGTTTTATATTTTAATTTTACATTTTTTTAGATAAGTAAGAATGGCACAATGACATGCGTTTCCAGGGTTGAACCTGCGTTTAATTTCCTCTTCAACTAATTCATCATCGTCATCATCATCATTTTCTTGTTCAATTGCAGGCATGGATTGGGTCATTGACCTATTCGGCTTCAGGATAGAAATTGATCCCTCCATCTCTTCTTAGGTCTTCCTGGGTCTCTTTCGCCGTGGGTAATGTAGTTGATTAGCTTCAGAGGTAGTCTATTGTTTGGCATTCTAAGGAGGTGTTCATGCTAATTATTTTCGTATATTTGAATGGTTTCAGATATTGCTAGTGTGTTGAGAGCTTTGCGGATATCTTCATTACGCATGTGGTCATAAAGTGTATAGGCCTAACCCGCTAAATGTCTTAATAACGTCATTTCTGCAGCTACTATCCTATTTAATTTACCTGTAGTAAGGGTCCAGGTTTTAAAACCATAAAGTAGAGTTGGAAGAACCACTGTTTTATAAAATTTTAGAATTGTATCTGGGCGTACTTTTCAGAGAAGAATGTTTTTTGTTGTTCCTATAAGTTTTTGGAATTAATGTTTACAATTATTGTTCATTTCCGCCAATTCTTCTGATATAATTAATTAATAATAATATTATTACCAACATAAAAGAAAATAAATCGAATGTAATTATAAGAGTAAGTAAAGAAAAGTTAAAGAAATAATAATTGAACACGTGGGCGGTAAATTAATCATTTGTAGAATGTCAGAACACACAATTGAATAACTACAACAATGATAGTCTACTTAAAAGTTTAGATATGGAGTTACAAATATTGTAATTGATTTATATTGCACACGTAGAATAATTTAAATAATGTTGATGGTAGAAAATGGTGTCAGGTACCCGACACACCCATTTACTATTTTAAAAAATTAATATTAGTTGCAGACAAATGGACACGGTGATGGAAGTAGAACCAATTATAGATATTTTAGACGAACATGAGACTTACGTCAAATATTCATATAAGCTTAATTTAATGACACTCCCAATGATTTATGGATGTCGTCATTGCAACTGTTTTATATGTATAATTTAAATTGAAGTTGTTTGACGAAGTTGCCCATTTTATTTAAGTATGGGACGATTTTAATGTGAGCGACTCCGTGGCACAAGCGGTTCGATGCTCGCCTCTCACCTCTGGGGTCACGAGATCGAGTGTCGGTCACTACATATGGGTTTTGGACGAAACGAGCTAGGGAAGGTTCTTCTCAGGATTTTTTCTGATTTCTTCTGCCACAAATTTCAGGAGTGGTCGGCCGGCACCCTTGTCGCTCACAGACCTCTATAAATATAGAGACTTCATCTCACCTCATCCCTCTATCTGATTCTGAATTGGATACGAGTTTAAGGATATTATATTATGATTTTAATGTATGCATTAAATAATAATAATAATAATAATAATAATAATAATAATAATAATAATATTTATCTTCGGGTTTTTAACCGCTGCTGCCGTCTTCCCGTTCCAAACCTCCAAAGCCTACGATCTTGGGCTTCTTCAATGCTTAGCCCTCTTGCTTGCTTTAATGTCTTTATGTTTTCCTTCCATTTTAACTTCGGTCTCCCTCTCTTCCTCCTTCTGGTCGGATGCCATTGATATAGTTGCTTTGGCCATCGCTCATCTTCCATTCTTAAAACATGTCCTAACCACTTTAATTCCTTCTCCTCAATTCTTTCAATTATGCTTTCTTCTGCTTCCATTGTTTCTAAGTTCCTTATTTGTGACATTTATAATACGATTACTACTACTTACTACTACTACTACTACTACTACTACTACTACTACTACTACTACACTACTACTACTACTACTACTACTACTAATAATAATAATAAATATAATCTTCTAGGCTCTACAACCCTCTGTTTAAGATTTCGGCCTTCCAACGAATTTTCTGCAGGTGTATTTTCTTGGACTAAGTTGCCCAATTATTGATGTCTCTTCTTTTGATATCCTCTACGACATCATTTTACCATTTATATTTAGGTCTATCACTTAATTTTATGATTGTTACTCATTTAAATATTCATTTTTCAAGTCTTTCAATTGGCATTCTGTTCAAACCACGTTAATCTACGAGCTATAATAAAATTAAAAATCACAACTTTTAATCAGTTTAGGAAGCACCACAATATTTTTAATTCTCCAGGACCCATCAATATTTATGGTACGATCAGATATTTGACTCAAAATGTTATTTTCGTTAGATGGAGTGGAAAATACCTAAAGAAGCTGACATGAGATGCAGGAATTAGAAAATGGTTGTCCAGGTTAGAAAAAAATGGTAAAGTTTGATGAAGGAGGCTGGGGCCCACCTCGGGCCAATGATTATTCTTATTAATACTGTTGTTGTATATATTGGTAAACATTGGTGGAATCTGTTGCAATGTGTGGAAGTGAGGTATGGACAATCAGTAAGTACTACAAGAATAGACTAATAGCTCTAGAAATTGATTATTTACGCAGAAGTGCCAGAAAGTCAAATTAGAACTTGTCACAAATAAGGAAATTAGAATATGATGGAAGCAGAAGAAAGCATGATTGAAAGAACTGAGGAGAAGGAATTAAAATGGTTAGGACATATTTTAAGAATAAAAATGAGCGATGACCGAAACCGCTATATCAATGGCAACCGACCGGAAAGAAGAAAATGAGACCAAAGTTAACATGGAATGAAAACATGAGGATAGTAATGCAAGCAAGAGGGCTAAGCATTGAAAGTGCCCTAGATCGTAGGTTTTGGAGGTTTGGCACGGGAAGACTGCAGCAGCTGTAAAAAACCCGAAGATAGATAGAATATACTGTTGTTGTGCTAAATGAATTACAGTCCTTCAATCACGTAATTATTGTGAAAAGTTATCTAAAAAACTCGTTGTAACAGGTTGTTGGTAGGCCTGGAGTACAATGTAAATTTAATGCGAAAATGATTGTAAAGATTATTATAATAATTTTTATTTATTAGAAATTAAATTAGGCATATAATAAAACAATTCCTGTTATTTGACCTACATATTTAAATAATTTAATAAAATAAAATTAAAGAATGAAAATGCGTTTTAATAATGTCACGAATCTCATTTATCAAATAAAATAGGAATTAAAAATAGATAAAAAAATGTGGGTCTATGTGTTACAGCCATCTGTCGGCAGTTTCCGAAACTACGTCGATTTTTCTGCCGTCGCTGAGAGGGTGGAAGCGTCGGAGGGTGAATTCCCCACCACCCTCTTGACGTCAGCTTTGTACAGTAACCCAGAATTCACACGACAAAACACAACGTACGGTAATCCACGAGATTCACTTTGTTAGTTTACAATCGAACAAAAGCAGAAGGTCAGGATACATTTAACTTAATAGATGCCAACAAAATGTTAATAACATCATTATTGCATTTTTTAATTTTTTAAAAGGGCCCTGTCGAGTATTTAGTAGATAAAATTAGTTCAATGTTGGGGAATATTATTTAGTCTGGACTAAGTGATAATTTAGGGTAATAATGGGAATCCATCCGTAGTAATTCTGCCCGAAGGCAGGTCCTTCACTGCAATCATAGCATTTTCATGCTATGCTTGCAGCTTACTAGGGAATTGTAGGTGTGGTAGCTTCCCGTTGCTTTCCACACCGGTGAAGGATGATGATGATGATAATGATAAGGATGATGGTGATGATGGCCATATGATTTCGGGGACCGTTTTGGCCTTAAAATTTTCCTGATATTTGTTTTACAGATGAGGAAAAACCCCAAGAAAACTGCCCCGACCGGGGATCGAACCCGGGCCCGCTCGTGAAAGGCAGCACGCTACCTCGTGACCACAGCGGTGGACTAATAATGGGAAAACTTCTTAAAATTTAGAAGAATTAGAGTTTATTTTATCTTAACTTGATTTGCTTCATATTATTATTAAATGTGTCAAATGTAGGGTTAGGGATAGGATCATTATAAATAACTTAAATATCTTTAAATAGGTCGAGTAATTAAATTTCACTAAAAGATCCGAAAAATGCACAACATTAAAAAAAGGCCGAAAAATCGGCATTTTTAGAACAAATGTAACAAGTTATTATATAAGTGTAAATATAGCCTATATTAAGGACAATTGCTAACATATAATTGAAAATAATGAGATAAAGATGAATGATCTTCCTTTATTACCATTCTTATCAATGTAAGAACAAAATTATACTAATTTAATCTCCAACCAGAATGTTCATGGTCGAAGAGTGCATCCCTTTCTTGAGCTTATATTTTCTTGTATTATTTCACCTCCTTCAAATCATCGTTTATGTTATTCTTGCACCTGATTCTTGGCCTACCTACTCGGGGGCTTTTCCTTTGGTTTTCCTACAAGTTGTACAATAACTAGATAACTAGATAATATTATAATATCAAGTCCCGCAATCATATATCTTGCAAGAGAACTGTTAACCATTCCATGGCAGAAACTTATCTTGACATTTCTTCCCCAGAGAAGCATTATGATGTCCAACAAATTATGTCAATTATAACTGAAAGGCCCAGAAATCAAAGCCAGAATTCAGCAATGGCAACCCACTGTGCGAAGCAGATGGACGTGCCTGTGTGAAAAGAGCGGAGTGGAGTGAGGTGAGCGCGGATGTTAGATTGTGAGGTTATCCAATTCACCAAGACAGAGTTCTATTACTCCTCTGTAGTTTAAATGAGAGATTTGGCGCTGGATTTTAGTGTCTTGCAGTATCACAACGCTTCTCTGGATAAATATCAAGGTACATTTCGGCATGCAGTGGTTGACAGTCAGTTATAACGGTTAGGGGACTCGACATACTGACCAAATGTCACCCCAACACCGACTGGATGATACCCTACCTCTGTGAATAACACATGTGCATGAGAGGCCAGTAGCCAGCTGATAGACCAAGGACCTTTTAGACCTGTCGCGTCATAGAGTTAAGTGGTTGACAGTTCTTTTATCAATTGAAAATTTGTGCAGAACATTAAAGACATTTTTTTTCACTTTTATGGAAACTGTTTGTGACAAGATCTGGATAGCAAAACTGTACGTAGTCCATATTTAGACCCACTCATCGAAGTGTAGTAAATCCATCTAACACTACAGTAGCCTATATATTTAGACCCACTCATCGAAGTGTAGTAAATCCATCTAACACTACAGTAGCCTATGTATTTAGACCCACTAATCGAAGTGTAGTAAATCCATCTAACACTACAGTAGCCTATATATTTAGACCCACTCATCGAAGTGTAGTAAATCCATCTAACACTACAGTAGCCTATATATTTAGACCCACTCATCGAAGTGTAGTAAATCCATCTAACACTACAGTAGCCTATATATTTAGACCCACTCATCGAAGTGTAGTAAATCCATCTAACACTACAGTAGCCTATAACACTACAGTAGCCTATATATTAGACCCACTCATCGAAGTGTAGTAAATCCATCTAACACTACAGTAGCCTATATATTTAGACCCACTCATCGAAGTGTAGTAAATCCATCTAACACTACAGTAGCCTATATATTTAGACCCACTCATCGAAGTGTAGTAAATCCATCTAACACTACAGTAGCCTATGTATTTAGACCCACTCATCGAAGTGTAGTAAATCCATCTAACACTACAGTAGCCTATATATTTAGACCCACTCATCGAAGTGTAGCAAATCCATCTAACACTACAGTAGCCTATATATTTAGACCCACTAATCGAAGTGTAGTAAATCCATCTAACACTACAGTAGCCTATATATTTAGACCCACTAATCGAAGTGTAGTAATCCATCTAACACTACAGTAGCCTATATATTTAGACCCACTAATCGAAGTGTAGTAATCCATCTAACACTACAGTAGCCTATATATTTAGACCCACTCATCGAAGTGTAGTAATCCATCAAACTACACTACAGTAGCCTATATATTTAGACCCACTAATCGAAGTGTAGTAAATCCCATCTAACACTACAGTAGCCTATATATTTAGACCCACTAATCGAAGTGTAAGTAAATCCATCTAATACTACAGTAGCCTATATATTTAGACCCACTAATCGAAGTGTAGTAAATCCATCTAACACTACAGTAGCCTATATATTTTAAACCACTAATCGAAGTGTAGTAAATCCATCTAACACTACAGTAGCCTATGTATTTATATGAAGAGTACACGGCAAAAAGTCAGGTAAGTCGCTTTTTCCTTGAAACTTAGAAAACATACTTTCAGTTTACAAGACCCACGCTTCTTTACTTCATGCCAAATCTTGGAGGCAAATAACTCATGAATAAATTTTATATTTTACTTTTTAACAGTTATAAACGAAGTCATTTTGATAGAATCTAATGATACATCAAACTCCTTTTCGAAAAAATAGTGACTTACCCTGTACTATTCAGATATTATTAGCATTTCTATAATATCATATAAAGTTCCATATAATAAAATATATTTATGCCTTTCGGAGCATAATACAAAAATAATGGGTACCCCAATAAGAACGCCGGATTTAATAATGCACAAAATAAACTATATTTGAAAGAAATGACATATATTTATACATGAGGACGAAGGGTATACGTTCCGATTTAAGTATGGAAAATGACATCTGACATATGTCCATCACGAGACGCTCTACAGCTAGTGACTGTCTATGAAATTTGTGATTACTTTTGTACAGTCTTGCGCTGACACGTCGAATTTCCTGCTTCAGGTCGTGTATGGTTCGGGGATTGTGTTCATAAACCTGTGATTTGATAAACCCCCAAAGAAAGAAGTCACGTGACCTTGGTGGCCAGTTTTGGTCACCGCTGCACGATTCCAGCCTAAGAGCACGAAGCCTTGGAACTGTTTGAGCATAACACACACCATTCTGGTAATGAGTTTTCCACAATTAAAAACTCATTGTTCAGCAGTATAACACTCCATATCCAGTAATTGCAACAAATATAGAAAACAAAAAGTGTAGGTAGAGTGCTGCCAACCTCGTGGTAAAAAAATGGCTGCCAATTCAAATCCGTTCTTATTGTGACACCCTATTCAAACCTTTTCCTCTAATAATCTAAAACTTGAATAAATTATTGGCTTGATGATGAAAGTGCAAAATATGAAACAATACTGGTATTAAACTTGTTTATAGGCTTATATTATAATTATTGTTTAATTAAATATTCGGGTTTACTTTTATAGTTGGCGCAAAAAAAAAAAGAAAAAAAAAGTATCTGACGAATATAGAACCCAAATCGTTGCCAAACTTTTTTCCCATTGCTCAAATCTTAAAAACTCTTCCATAACAGTCTAATGTTTTATTGATCTCTCAACTGACATTGGCAATTATATTCACCGATAGTTCGTATTTTAAATAAGTCTCCATGAGTAGAGTACAGGAGACAGACAACGTACATTTCTTGTACATGTCTGTCCGAGATTGCGAATAAACATTGATGCCATATCAAGACTTTTAATGTCCCCTAGTATAGGCTTATACTAAAGGATTGTGTACATAACCGCCTTTTATACTAAACAAGGAATGTACCGAGCGATGTAGGACACATTTCTCTCTTTCATCTTCTCTGTTTGCACTTCCCTTATTTTCAGTTAGTAATTTTTTTAACATAGAGTAGGCTTATGCTTCTAATTATAAACATGCTATCATTAATGCTATGAAAAATGAATACTCACTTTTTCCTCAAGGTGTCATTTCTGTGCACCTGAAACAAATAAATAATATATATAGCAACAAAATAAGTAAATAAATAAATAATTAATGAAATTTCATTTATTCTAAACAGGTTTAAATGCATGAACATTCCTATGACGTGTGTATGCAGTCTTAGTTTATATAAATAGGCCTATAAGTACATAATAATAAAAAATAATAATTATTATTATTATAATTACTATTATTTATTATTATTATTATTATATTATTATTATTATTATTATTATATTTCCGCTACCCTCATTTGTAGAGGTACTGAACATCCTCATCTGTAAGTCCCAGTCACCTATATTTATGTTCACTTCATTCTGCCAAAGCTTGGCCCAATCCAGATTGAAAGAAGGCGAGAGGGAGGAGTAAACAACTTCGTAAAAAAACTAGGTTCAGGTAGCCCGGCTGATAGCACACAGTAATTAAAAATTACCTGGTCCTCCAGGTTGCGGGTTGTAGCATTGCGTCAGCTTCCCATAACCCAAAAGAAAGAAAAACGCTAAAAGACTCACAATAAATGACACTGGACGGACTTCAAATAATAATAATAATAATAATAATAATAATAATAATAATAATAATAACAAAAACATTGAAATACATTATTAGTCACAGAAATTTAATTTTTAAGAAGATCGGCAAGAATATCAAAATTAGATAAATAAAAAAATAATACACTAAGAGAAATAATGGATGTAGAAAATATTGTACAAGAGATTGAAGAAATCCAACTAGATTGTATGCATATATAATGAGAAGAAGGGACACAGAAACAAACAAAGAAGTATTTAAATGGATACTTCCTGGAAAAGGGAAACATGGTAGACCAAAAACAACGTGGATAAAGGGAATTCAAGACAACATGAAGAAGAAAATTATGACAGAAGCGGACACGCAAGACTGGGAAGTGTGGAAGAAAAAAAATGTATATTTTGGTTGAGGATACCTGTGTAAATAACAGAAACAATCCTGAAATGAAAAATAAGAAGAAGAAGATAAGAAGAACAGTAAGATTAACCTGTCAGAGTCCGTAATGTTGTAATGATAGAATATTACATTACAATCTCCATAGCAACAAAATTAGTGATCGAGTAGGGGGGACATTGTCTTCTGAACATTGTCTACTGGACATGTGTTAATTTATGTAACGTTTCGAGTACTTATCTCTGTGTATTAAACTTTAGTGTTCTTACATGGACATGTCAATGCACTTAAACAATTACTCTCTAAATTGTGTAAAGGTATTGTCTGTTATTAGAGAGGAATTAACATATATAATTCACTGCAATTTGCACATCTCAACACCAAACTTGTCATTTTTAATTTTAAACGCTTCACGGGCACAATATCCATCTGCCCTTAATGTCACGTGCCTTTTATCTCTTGCATTTTGAGGTCATTACAGCCTGCCAAAACATATTTAATCGTGTGTAGAGCTATTTCAGAACGAAACTTAATGAATAGAATATGGAATCTGACAGTTTTAACGTAAGAAAATGTTATGTTTTGAAATGATTATAAAGAGAGAACACTCACTGTATGTCATGGATTTGAATGAGACGTTTTGAGATAAAGCTTTCAGCCACTGATGTTTAAGGGGGAGTAGTCAATACTTCTATATTCACTGTAAATCACCATTGAAGTAAAATGTTAAAAAATTAAAACGAGTACCTGATATACCACTCGTCCTCAACTACCGTACTGTACCTACTATAAGACACACCTTAATTTTTAAGCAATTAAAAAAAAGTAAAATTTTTAACCATTTTTATAATCAGAGCCAGACTAAAAAAATCTTAGTTTATAAAACCGTACTGTTCTTTAAAATCCCTGAAAGTCGTCATCTGAACTTTCTTCTTCTTTTTATTCTTCCTCTTCGTCGTCATTGTTGTCCTCTTCACTGCCATCAAGAGCGTTACTTACGCCGCACTTCTTGAAATATTAACAATAATGTCTTCTCTCACTCTAGGCCACGACTTTTTGTCCACTGACACACTTGTTTGATTGTATGTCGTTTTAAAAGCTTCCTTCGGCGTGAATTCATGTTCGGTTTCATCCATCATCCATTTGTTCAAATTCACTGGCATCGTAGGCTATACAATGTTATGGGTTGTGATGGCGGGGCGGGGAGGGAGACAGTGTTAGCAAGCTTGTAAATCCCCGCAACTCATATTCGTCGCATCGGTGCACTGCTGCTTGTTAGTTAAATCTAATGTTGCCAGACAGGTAGGTTTCCAGCGGCATCGAATATGTGGCCATTTTTAAGACTGGCGGAGAATTTTAATCAAACACTGGACATTTTTATATTCATTTCGAGTATAAGACGCACCTGCATTTTGGAGTCAATTTTTCGAAGTGAAAAGTGCGTCTTATAGTCCGTAAAATACGGTAAAACGAATTAATGTTTAAAAAAACTTCATAACAAATTTAAAAAAAAAAACTTCTTCAAAGCCATCTACTTGAAGTTTTTTTTTAAACAGAAATTTATTTTAGTTGAGAACGATTGATATATATATATATATATATATATATATATATAGATATTATAAATATATTTTTGACATTTGGCAATGAAGGCAAATATGATATGAAAAGAAAAATGAATGCTTGAGTCGGGATTCGAACTCGAGTCTCTAAAGTCTGTACCTTTAGCGCTCTAACCAACTGAGCTACTCAAGAATTCCAATACAAGCATACAATTTTCTTATACATGTAGTATTCTCAATTCACACAAGAGGTAGCTGAAATTGTTCCAACTGCCATCTCGCGGCTAACGTAACAGTTAAGCAAATTTTAAAGAGAATATTTACTTTATAGCAGTAACGCTTTATATATAGATATTATAAATATATTTTTGACATTTGGCAATGAAGGCAAATATGATATGAAAAGAAAAATGAATGCTTGAGTCGGGATTCGAACTCGAGTCTCTAAAGTCTGTACCTTTAGCGCTCTAACCAACTGAGCTACTCAAGAATTCCAATACAAGCATACAATTTTCTTATACATGTAGTATTCTCAATTCACACAAGAGGTAGCTGAAATTGTTCCAACTGCCATCTCGCGGCTAACGTAACAGTTAAGCAAATTTTTAAAGAGAATATTTACTTTATAGCAGTAACGCTTTTATATATAGATATTATAAATATATTTTTGACATTTGGCAATGAAGGCAAATATGATATGAAAAGAAAAATGAATGCTTGAGTCGGGATTCGAACTCGAGTCTCTAAAGTCTGTACCTTTAGCGCTCTAACCAACTGAGCTACTCAAGAATTCCAATACAAGCATACAATTTTCTTATACATGTAGTATTCTCAATTCACACAAGAGGTAGCTGAAATTGTTCCAACTGCCATCTCGCGGCTAACGTAACAGTTAAGCAAATTTTTAAAGAGAATATTTACTTTATAGCAGTAACGCTTTTATATATAGATATTATAAATATATTTTTGACATTTGGCAATGAAGGCAAATATGATATGAAAAGAAAAATGAATGCTTGAGTCGGGATTCGAACTCGAGTCTCTAAAGTCTGTACCTTTAGCGCTTTAGAGACTCGAGTTCGAATCCCGACTCAAGCATTCATTTTTCTTTTCATATCACATTTGCCTTCATTGCCAAATGTCAAAAATATATTTATAATATCTATATATAAAAGCGTTACTGCTATAAAGTAAATATTCTCTTTAAAAATTTGCTTACTGTTACGTTAGCCGCGAGATGGCAGTTGGAACAATTTCAGCTACCTCTTGTGTGAATTGAGAATACTACATGTATAAGAAAATTGTATGCTTTGTATTGGAATTCTTGAGTAGCTCAGTTGGTTAGAGCGCTAAAGGTACAGACTTTAGAGACTCGAGTTCGAATCCCGACTCAAGCATTCATTTTTCTTTTCATATCATATTTGCCTTCATTGCCAAATGTCAAAAATATATTTATAATATCTATATATAAAAGCGTTACTGCTATAAGTAAATATTCTCTTTAAAAATTTGCTTAACTGTTACGTTAGCCGCGAGATGGCAGTTGGAACAATTTCAGCTACCTCTTGTGTGAATTGAGAATACTACATGTATAAGAAAATTGTATGCTTGTATTGGAATTCTTGAGTAGCTCAGTTGGTTAGAGCGCTAAAGGTACAGACTTTAGAGACTCGAGTTCGAATCCCGACTCAAGCATTCATTTTTCTTTTCATATCATATATATATATATATATATATATATATATATATTGTATTGTATTGTATTGTATGCCCATGTTTTATGTTTTCCCTTTACAGAGATTTAGGCGCTCTCCCCCTACAGGGAAGAAATTGAACCATACTAATTTAGTTACACTTGTTTTCGTATAGATGTTTGAACGGTCCGTGGTCAGCGTTCCGCCTCATACTGGCATCTAGGAAACCAAGGTAGTACTAGGACGGGAAAATTCGGTAAATTTTGCTTAGAGGCCTTTTCATTCAGGCTTAAGGATTTTTTACGAGCCTGAAAATCTTCAGACTCGGGACCCACGGCTTAAAGTCCCTCCCGGAGGACTTGCTCCTTGGATTTTTCCGTCCTAAAAAAATCCATCGACCCCGGCCGGGTTTGAACCCGCGATCCTCGGTACCAGAGGCAAGGAGCATAACCACTAGTCCATATATATATATATATATATATATATATATATATATATATATTATATGAGGTACTGATTTCATATTTAACATTTTAAGGAGAGAAGATTGCAGAGTACCTCACAGTTAAAAAAAATGTAGGCAGGACTATCTGCTTCTACTTATCTGACATGATTACAACAGATCTGCTGTCTTCTGTTCATGATGAGATTAGTCCAGAAAGACCTACAGTTTTATTAGTCTAAGAAGTTGAGACGGACCTTCAAGATACATATTTTTATACTTTATATAGGGTGCTCTAAAATTCCCTTTGCAAACTTCTAGGACATGGAGAGGGGACTGAATTGATAATGTCTAGAATTGTAAACCATGTCCGGAAACTTACCGTTTCCGTGCTACAGCCTTGTAAAACATGTTTTTAACGCGACACTTTTACAACTAATTTATTATGAGGTGTGACACAGTACAGCACTTGTTTTACAATTCAACTCATTAATAACCAAAGAAACAAAATGGAAACTGAATCATGACTTGCATTAATAATCTCGGATACACTCTCCACAATCAATTTTGGCAGTTTTGAAAATTTCGAAAAATGTTGACTTTAAAAAAAAAACACCAAGTCTTGGAATACTCGATAGGGAAATTTTCGATTTAGAATCGCGAAGCTATTACTTGTCGAGACACGTGACGTACGTTCAGGCAATGCTTGTTTTCAAACAGCTGTAGCACGGAAACGCTAAGTTTCCGAACATGGTTTCCAATTCTAGATATTATCAACTAAGTCCCCTCTACAAGTCCTAGAAGTTTGTAAGGGGAATTTTAGAGCACCCTGTATTACAATTCTAATATTAGGAGTATGTTAGAAACTTTAAAATTAAAAATTAAAACTCATTTTGAACAACCATTGATGTTACTGCATAGAAGGTAAAATTATAAAATTTTACCCAAGATCTCAGTCGTTCACAACTATATAAAACTTTATTTAAACATTTTCGTAAGCTTCAGGACGACTGAGATGTCAAGTGCAGATTTTATAATTTTAAACTTTCATAAAAAATGATGGAATTCCAGGAATAGATATGACTGCAGAATAATTCTAAGGGAGGCTATGGCTACTTTGAGACACCCTGTAGATGAATTAGTTTTAAGTGAAAGAGAGCACATGAGTTGTAGAACAGTGTTATAAAATAGTACTATCAGTACGATATAAAGCTGTCAGGGATGACTGGATTTTTCTAACACCACCAGCTTTATTACATAGCTATAAAAATGACGCCAGATGAAAACGCGTGATCGTATTTCTCAAGTTGACACATTTTTCTTACTTTCACATTATCTCTTCACTGATAAAAATACTTTCCCTAACGGACTCTCTACCTACAACTCCTTATTTCGATTCTTTCTTTTAGGTTTCTATCGCTTTATGTCCTTCCAAGATATAGAAATTATGTATTCGCACTGGAAATATTTTTTTCTACTCACATAATGATAAACATAGTATGATATTATGTTCTGTATTGACGAGTATCTAGAATTTACCACTTAAGGAGGTAAGTTAACTTCCTACTTACTTCCCTAGGATGAGGGCTGCAAGGGAAACAATGTACAGTGACAAACAATATAATTTGAACGGAGAAGTGGAAACAATAACTGTTTATAAATGGTGATAAAATTCAGGAGAATAGTTTAACCCAGGTGTGGCCCTCGATCCCATCCTATGCGGCCCGCAATGATATTTGCTCTATCACAACGCGTTCGGCCCGCAGCGACATTTGTAAGTTATAGTCTGATATAATTTATGAAATAAGTACCGGTAATTCTATTTGGTATAAGATAATCTTGAAACAGCAAGACTTTTTATGTTTCCAACACATGTGTTTGCGAAAGTTCATCCTACACTTACTCTTACTCAAAACATGGAGAAATCACATCCGTTTTAAGAAACACCCAGTCAACATTTTTTTATGATCCTACCTACAGCGCATCACTTTGAAGTCTCCGTGCATTGTTGACCTTGCGGTTACTATTTTCAAAGGCGAGTGTGCCAGATGTTTATTATCGTTACATATATTAAGTTAGTTTCTAGTTTTCAATTGTTCGCTCACATTGTAGTGTCAGTGTTAGTGAGAGGTTTGAAGAATATAGTTAATTCTGTGAGTTTTATAAGTGCTAATAATTGCTTCTAAGTGTAGTGGCAAGAAAATATAAGTTTCAGGCGAAGGTAGATCACTTCAAATAAAGTGTGTACAAATCAGTACTTTTTTACTGAATTAAACAAGAAATTAGTGTTATATTTAATTAATGTTGGGAAGTAAACATTATGAGGTATAATCATTAAAAATCATCGGAGAACATATTGTTTAAATAACTCACCTCATAGGATTCATGCTTCCATGATATCGCGATTTCAAACATAATCATGTTCATCGTCAGTCAGTCGGAGTTATGGCTGACGATGAACATGATTATGTTTGAAATCGCGATATCATGGAAGCATGAATCCTATGAGGTGAGTTATTTAAACAATATGTTCTCCGATGATTTTTTAAGAAATTAGTGTGTTTAATTTGCAGTGAAACAGTTTCAGTGTTTAAGGAGTATAACATAAAGCGACATTACGACACTAAACATGCATATTCATAGGCCTATGATAAATTTGAGGGCACATTTCATGAAGACAAGGTATCCGAACTTGAGATTAGACTTTCGGGACAACAGTTAATTTTTAATATGTCAAGGAGAAGGTTATAAGCTTCAATCTGTTTTATTCTCCTTTCTCCATTAAAAATACGAGGTCCCGAAGGATCTGCAAATGAGTGCGTTGGCTTTCAATGTGCATAAGACCTAAAAAAATAAATGTAACTATGTCCCCTTACTAAAATTCTATCGCGACTACTTTCCCAGAAAAAAAAAATTATCCGGGCATTAATAGACATGCACTACATTTTGCATCACTTTTCGGCAGCACATACATATGCGAACAAGTGTTCTCCAGGATGAAACATATTAATTGCGCAACGAGAACGCGAATCACCGACAGTCATCTGGAGAGTTCGATTCGAGTTGCCTACAACATCAATCAACTCAGGTTATTGCGGATGCCTTGTTCGTGAAAAGCCAATGCCACCAAGTATCGCATTGAAAGAGTAAAAAAGTAAGTATTTTAATATAATAATTTTATTTAAATTTTAAACTAAAAATCCAATATATTAGCCTTATTTTATATTTAAATTAATCACTGGCAGCGTCCTATGAAACGATGCGATGGAGAAAAAATTTCTATAGGATCGTAACAGGCCTTGGCCTAATACTTGGAAGGAAAGAAGAGAAGAAGTGAAGCAGAAAGAAGAAAATTGAAATTAATTGTTTTAATCTAAGATCCTAATAAATACGGTAAAAAATCGTTAGCATGAGGCCCGCAAACCATTCACCTAACCAAACAGTGCGGCCTTTTCCAAAAATGCGTTGGAACGCCTTGGAAACGCCTGCTATTAAAATATACTTAACATAAATTCTAGACATGAGCGAGCACAGGAACAATTCCATTTAAGGAAGATATATAGATATTTCTCCTGTACTTCCCGAGACGCGTACTTCCCGAGACGCGATCGTGGGTTAAAAGACTATTCGGTTTATTGCGTGACGTCAGCAAATGTAGGAAGGTTTTGTTATCATATTGGTCCATATGTGGGGTGTCATTAATTAACACATAGAATAGGTCAGATCCTACTACGTTTTCTTTCAATACATCATTTTTAATGTTAGCATATATTCTCATATATTTATTTTTACAATTTTTTTCCAAAACAATATGCTAAAACTAAAATATATAAATCAGTAATCAGACCACCTTATACATATACAGCAGAAATTAGACCAGAAACAAGTGATACTCTACACCTACTGGAAGCATGTGAAATGAAAGTTCTGAGAACAATAGAAAACATAACATTAAGATATCACATAAGTGAAAAGAGAAAATTAACAAATAGGACAAATTTAAAATTGTATAAATAATAGAAGGAAATAATGGACTGAACGTATAGATAGAATGTTAAACGACAGAATAGTTAAAATAGCTAGGGATAAATTCCCAACTTAGAAAATAAATATTGGACGCCCGAAGTATAAGATGGAGAGATAGAACTGAGTCAGTACATTGAAGAACAGACACCTTGTCTACATTGAATGAATGAAAGAAGAAGGAGAAGACTTTTAATGTTTTTAACCCATTAGCTTCAGTTTAAATGCTCAATGCATTTTTCCAGAAACCGGATTTAAGTTTCCGTAAAATATATTGTTTATTTTCAGACATTGAAAACATACAAAAGATAACGGTACATGAGATCACAATAAGGGTAAAGGCAAAAACACATTCCTCTACTATTCATAAATGTTAACAAAACATTACGCTACCAAGGGATGTACAAAATGTTGCAAAATATATAACAGAAGAGCTAAGTGAGTGTACCTCGTCTTCTGAGTTGAAGGTCATTTAACTGCCCGCGAGTCTACCTCGTCTTTTGAGGCGAATGGGTTAATATCGTATTTCTTATTACCAACAGATGTAATTAACTTCCTGTCACTTAGATAGTTAGAAATAAGATTATTATCGAGTCATCAGTTTGGTCCTCCACAAGTTTCAATACTAGTAAAATTCATATCAAATTCCGTTGAGGTGAAGTCATATGATGAATGTTAAAAATTAAGTTTTACTTATTGGTAGGTGCCGTCATACTCAACTTCGTTAAAATATTGTATATAAAATTAACTGGAGCGCTTTTGGAAGTTATCTTCCATCTTCTGCAGGTTGAGTTTCCGCTATTTGTTGTTGTTGTGTATGGTGATGTATACTCCAACTGTTTGTAGCAGCAACTGACTTGTTTTTGACGATCTCGTATAATGGGTTTGACTGCGGTGCGTTCTCATTGAGAAGTGAGGTGTTGTTTGTCGAAATTATAAAGGAAATAAACAAACCTCAAGTCGTCAAGGTAAACGATGAGTTGGAATTTCAATGTAGGGCATGTTAATAATTCCATAGCATCATTAAAAATAAAATAAACCATATGACTTAGAAATAATTCAAACATCTATAAAATTTCTATTGAATGAACTTTTCATCGTAGAGACTGTTGTCATCCTAACTTATCTAAAAATGTTAAAGTCAATATAACACGGTTATTCTTCAAGTTAGGGGTATATCATATATGGATGCGAAACATGGTCTCTTAATTTATACGACAGATTGAAAATAAAGTGCTTCAGACAGTTGTTCAACCACAGCGAGACAGAATAGAGAAATTTGATTAAAAGTGAATTATGTGATATTTATGGAAATCTGTATGTAATAAGTCCCTAGAATGGAAAGTACAGGACATGTGGCAACGAATGGAAAATAATATAAGGGTATGGGGATTTTTAGTAGACAAACAAGAGAGTAAGCGCCTAGCAGTGAAACCTAGAGTGAGGTGACAGCATTAACCAAGAATTGAGGAGGAGAATTATACAGATAATAATTAAAAACCATTACCTGAGGATAGGTGTGTATGGAAAACTTTATGTTCGCAAGGTCACGAACCCCTGGGTTAGATAGTCCCAGTGAATAGTTAGTTATGCTATTGCATGGTTTCATTTGGGGGGATGGATGGCCCATAATTTAACAAATGAGGAAGGCATTAAACTATGTCCACTATGCGATGACCATGAAAACTGGCAGCATATTATAGCATTCTGTAGAGAGACAGAACAACTTAGATTACAGATGCTGCCGGAGAGATTTCTCAGGTCGGATCGAGGGAGAGTGGCGTGTTGGGATCTTTTAGGACGGATCGAGAGGGAATCAAAAACATGCAAATTTTTGGGTACAGTAAGAAAATTGAGATATAACAAAATTGTAGATTAAGGATAGGCCTATATGTATTAACAATAAGAAGAATCTCAATATGGTCTTTGTTTTCGATCTTTAATCATGTTATATAATAAGTAGGTCTGATAAGTTGAATAGTCTGATAGTGCACTTAATGTCTGCAGTGACGGGGGGAGGGGGGTATGAGCGTGCGGTGGTGTATATGTGTGGGGGTGTGTGGGTGTATGGTGTGTGTGCTTTTTTTTTCTAATTTGTTTTCTAGCATTTTTTTTTTAATATTAATGTACGGAATGTGGATGAATGTAGATATGTATTATTTTGATTTAGTGCAGACATAGATTTTACTTATATGTAGCCCGTTATTGTTTTTTGATACAGGTGTATTTGTAGGTATTTGTTTATATTATTAATTAATTTTTATTCATGGAAAAATAATGCACGTACGGCCAAGCAGGCCCGTGCGCAATGTAAATGCATATGTATTTTCTTTATTCTGAAAAAAAAAGGCAATAAATTCCATATTCTATTCTATTATATTAAAACCTTTGAATAGACTATGCTAAGCAGTCATGTTCTGCGTGCAGCCTAAAAAGCACTTCAGAATTCTTTCACCTGTTTAAATTAATATTTTCATTTTAGAACTCTCTTTAGAAAACTCACGTTATAAACGTTCTTAAAGATTTTAATTAATTTATTTATATACAGATTTTTAATGTTTACACATCTTTCCATGCCTAAAGTTTTATTTTTCTTCTCCACAGTCTCTATCCATCCACTCCATGTCCTCCAGGTTCTCATTCCAGTTCTTATTTCTTGTATCCACGAGTTTCGAGGTCTTCCTTTCCTTCTTCTTTCAGGTGGACACCGTTCCAATCTTTAATGGGTAACTTTTCTTCTTGCATTCGTCGTATATTTCCATAACAATTTAATTGCTTATAACTTATATAATCTACTATTGAATATTTAATATTCATTTTTCGTATGACAGTGCTTCTTATTTTTTTCTAATTTTGAACATCTTGCTGCTCTCCTCAAGAAATCCATTTCCATCGACATAAGTTTTTGTTCTAAGTGTTTGTTGAATTTCCAAACTTCAGCTCCATAATTATGTGACAATACTTCTCACTATTGAATTAGGCCTGTATATTTGTAACTTATTTTTTCTGGTCATAAAATATTTTAATAACATAAGAAGTAATATACTTAATACTGTATACAATTAAAAGTAAGAAATGAAATACACAATCTAACAAAATGCAATCTTAATATAATAAGAAGAAAAACAAACATAAAAAAATGTCAACAACGTTGAATGGTGCTGCTGCGAAGCGGCCAAACTTAACACATATCCACCCCCTCCCTTACCGCCCTTATCTCAGTCAGTGTCCTCTAGCCTTGCGCTTTTGCCTTCTTTTAGTGTCTTTTTTTTTCTGGAATTACTAACTAGGATTAAAAATCAATACATCCCCTCATACCAATCTACAATATCCCTCCCTTTTGCCAGGGTAAACCTAGTCCGCCCCTAGCCTTCGACAAATCGGATCTCTTCGTAAAACTTTGTACCCTATGTCTTCGGAATTCTTCGGAATACAAGCGCTTTCCATCTCTTTTTATCGTCTCCGCATACTTAAAACTGTGACAGGTGCTGGAAAAAAAGAAAATGTGAGAGACACGGATGGTATAGTGCAAGGAAAAGAGAGAGAGAATTGTGGGAAATGAAAAACAGAGGAATCACATTGCCATCTATTGGGACATTTCAGGACTTCAGCTTTTGCTGAGGTAGGCCTTAAAAATGTTAAACAGAGCACGTGTGCGTATACGTATGTATGTGTGTGTGTTTTAGGGTTTGTCAGATTGTGATAAGGCTAAAAAGGGATGCTATAGCAGTACCGGTATACGAAAAGCTCATTTTCAAAACGTCCATTGTATACCTTGAACCAAAACTGACTTTTCGTAACTCAGCTTTCTTCTTAATACATTATAAGTGTTAGTCCAAGGTCCGGCTGCTAGATTACTACGTTCATAGAGCGTATGAACAAAATCTGTTTTTCCATAAAATTGTGAATTACTGAATACATTTTTGCCGAGTTGCATATTAAAATTTGGCCGCCAGTATGTTTAATTAAAATATTATTTATTTGAAATAATTTGATTTATTTGTTATTAAAATAAATTATAATCTAGTTCGCAAAAATCGATGTATAGAGCTTGAAAAGTTTTGGTTGCCATTGCACACTTGGCCGTAAACCTCCTTGCGGCTACAGCAGGCTGTAATACCAATCAGTAATAAAATCGCGGTAAGTACGTATTTATTGTTTTATATTGTTCCCTCGCAACGGGAAGTAAAACCACTGCCCTTTATGTATACTACGTACAATGTACATACAAAAATATATCCAAAAGGTAGTGTTAATATACATTATACGAAACAAATCACAGCATTTGAAATGAACTGAACTTCATTTGAAACAATATAAAACAATAAATACGTACTTGTCGCCATTTTATTATACTGATTGATGTCACAGCCTGCTGTAGCCGCGAGGAGGTTTACGGCCAAGTGTGCAATGGCAACCAAAACTTTTCAAGCATACATCGATTTCTGCGAACTAGATTATAATTTATTTTAATAACAAGTGAATCAAATTATTTGGAATAAATAAATAAATTATATTTTAATTAAACATACTTGCGGCCTAATTTTAACAGGCAACTCGGCAAAAATGTATTCACTAATCCACAATTTTATGAAAAAAAATTGATTTTGTTCATACACTCGATGAACGTAATAATCTTGTAGCCGGATCTGGGACTATGTCACTTTAAACTCCATGGCATGATAGACCTTGAAGGTCCATCTCTTGTACACCTTGCACCAAAGCTGATTTTTTTATGTCTCTACATCCTTCTCATATTATAAATGCCAGCAATTAAACTCCATGGACCTAAAAGGCCCTTGGATTACCAGCTGGCTGCTGGCCTCACACACCTATTAATCATTGAGGTGGATGATAATATAGCCAGTTAAGGAGTGACATGTGGTCATATGTGTGGTCCCCAGCCTTTATAGTTTGTTTTCTCAAAGTAAAATGTTAAAACATATACATGGCAGGTGCCGCCGTCATCAACTGTGTTAAAATAAAAAAATAGCCTTTCGGAAGCCGATTGCATCAGCAGAATAAATATGTGCTATTGACTGCTGATGTTGTTTCTGCGACGCTTTTGAATTAGTGGCGTTCCAGTGTCGTCGGTAGCAATTGGCAATAACAACAGCAGTTAGTAGTACATATTTATTTCTTGCTGATGATGGAGGTCGACTTCTGAAAGGCCTATAGTTTTTATTTAATTTTTTTTTTAATTTTTAACACAGTTGAGGACGACGGCATTTACCAGGTATATGTTTTAACATTTTACTTTGCGACTATTTACCTCAATGGAATTTAATACAAAATTTATCAGTATAGTTTCCTCAACCTAGAGCCGCTACTTATTGCAGTTACCCAAATTCCTCACAATGCTGGGTGGGAACTGATTTCCTATTGACCGAAATTAAATGAGAAAATTTCTTCCCCACGAACTAGCGCAACTACCGCAGTTCTGAGCCAAGGTATCATAGCTTAAGGAAAGAGGATGGTATATTTTAAAACTTTTTTCTTATTTGGTGTAAATTATTTATTTTTTGTATGTTAAGAGCTCATGGCTATAGCAACTTAACGAAAAATAAAAATTTTGAAAAAAATTGGGGACCCAAATTTTAAAAAATGTAACCCAATGCAGGGGTTCACTAAAACCGATATATCTAAGCCAACTTTGAAGATAACTTTACAGAATTTATTTCATTTTATTAGTAAAAAGCACGATCTACAAACTCTCTGTAACATAATTTGATATTTCTCCCTAAAGTTGTAAATTAACAATTAAAATGTAACAACACTTTTTATTTCCTTTTCTGAAAACAAACAGAAATATTTTTTAAATAAAATCAAATACTTAATTTCTGTTACAGATAAAAGTTTTCTCACTGTCTCAAGGGTGTGTGTTCAAAATGTCATGCATGTATCTATAATAGTTCAGAAGATATATAAATTTTTGTCTAGCAATGTAGCAAAAAAAATGAAGTTATGGGAAACAACAATCAAAAGGGGGCGGTGTGATTTAAAATCCAGAGCGCAGGCACTTTAAAAATGGCTCCTCATCGTCTGATAAGGATACAAATATGCATAAAATGTTATGCAATGTATTCCATACAGAGTATTTTAGAGTAAAATTTGTTTTTGAAAAATTGCTCATTTTTTACCAAAAGATGGCATCCCTCTCCCGTTAACCACTCGGGCACGGCGCGGGACCAATGTCACTATTTGTTTTCAGAAAATCCTTTAAATCATTACAAACCTGCGTTAGAAGTGGTCATTGTAATTAAATTGACTTGTTCTACAGTAAAATACAAATTATACATATTTACGAAAATGGACAAGAGACTTTCCAGAATAATCTCCTGTTTCTCCATCCTCGTACCCCAAAATTCTGTACGAAACAATTAATTAACAATCATAAGAAGCCATACATTTATTCCTGAAAAAAGTCAAATCTAAATTGCTAGGTGTCGGCCGAGGAGGGTTACTGGTTATGTTTTCTTGCCTCTGGTCCCAAGGGTCGCGGATTCAATCCCGGTCGAGGTCGATGGATTCTTTAGGATGTAATAATCCAAGGAGCAAGTCCTCTGGGGGGGGGGGAGTCTGAAGGTTTTCAGGCTCGTAAAATAGCCTTAAGCCTAAATAAAGAGGCCTCTAAGCAAAATTTACTGCCCTCATTCACCCTAGTATACCTCAGTTGCTAATTAGATGTCTCATTGGGTCGGTATGTTGTACCGCATACCATTCATGACATCTTAGGGAATTAAACGTAACTAAATTAAATTGGTCTAGAAACTCTTAACGAAGGAGAGGCTAGGATCAAAATGGGCTCCTACGCCATTGTACATAGATAAAAATTTGCTAAGTGATAGTAACTTCCTAACGTTAGGAAATAAAACTTAATGCTGAAATAAAATACTGTGTTTAAAGCTGTAATGTATTCTAATGCCGCCCTCTGCACTTTTCGTGCTTGGGATTGGATTTGAACACATGCATTTACTTGAAATACTTGCATGAGCAGAAAAAAAATAGTGAATATTATTAGAAGAAGATGGATAAAAATTTAACAATAAAACTAAAATTGAGGGATAAATCCGAGCAGTTTAATTCCTACTTGTACTTTATTTCTCATTTTGGGATGAGCGTATCAGCCTGAACGATTGCAGGCAGGAATTTATCAATATATTGAAGGTGTATTTCTTGTTTAATTTTGCAGCTTATAAATGATATTGGGTCCAAATTTTCATATGCCACATAGAATATCTGTCTGAAATATTCTTAAAATTCAGAATCTCCGCCTAATACGGTTATATGCCATTTTCTAGTGTGTGTGTGTGTGTGTGTGTGTGTGTGTGTGTGTGTGTGTGTGTGTGTGAGACAACACACAAAGATATATAATATATATATACCATATTATGTGTGTGTGTGTGTGCAAGAAATTAACGTATATCTATATATATATATATATATAGATATATAGTATATAAAGTTACAAAATGCCTAGCCTCAGTTCACTAGGATATGGTTATCTTTTTCTTCTTTTCATGGTTTATGCCAAATGGCCTATTCCACCCTCATTCTATCTCTGTCTTGATCGTCCAGGAACTGGATGTCCTCTTGCTTTATATGACAGAATTATTCTCGGTTTTTTCGTATCATCCATTCTCTCCAAATGTTACTTCCATTATGTTTGCATTCAACTATTTTTTTTTATTGCAAATATATGTAATTCATTTCTAATTTCTTGATTTTTATTTTATCTAATTTTGTATACCCAATAATGATGCAAAAATCTCATTTCTGATGCTGGAATATGATTATATATTTGTTTTTCTTGATCAACTTTTATAAGATTCATGATGTGTTCCGTTGAGGTTTATTAAAAATTAATATAAAATTATAGAATATTCACCTGAAAGGTCCGTCTCCTCAACTTAATTATCATTTAACTGTAGCGCTTTCGGGACTTGTCCCATCATCGGCAGGATTCAAAACTGGTGTTTCACTGAAGATCTGGTAGAGGGGGTTGCATGTATTTGGTTCGTTTTCGTTTATCAGGCTGTCGTTGTGAGCTGCTTTCATGATTTCCATCTCTTCGAGTACGTTTATCTTCGCTGGATTATTTTCTCTGTGCATTACTGTTAGGGTGTTTTCAATATTTAACATGCGATGTCCTTCATGGATAACGTGTTTTGCATAGCTTGATTTACCTTCTGCGTGAATGAAGTCTCGAAAATGTTCTTTGAATCTGATGTTAAAACTCCTGTTTGTCCTTCCTATATAAAATTTGTTGCAGTCCTTGCATGTCAGTTTATAAACTCCTTTGCTGTTGAAAATGTTATTTTCTTCAATGTTATTGTTTTATGTTGTTTAATTTGTTATTGGTTCTGTATGCTATTTTTACGTTTTTATCGGCTTTCTTAGTGCATTGGCTAATTTTGTTGTTTCTTTCCTGTGTATGTAAGTGTTATCCATGTTTTCTTGTTGTTGTCAGATTCTTTTTCTAGTTTAGTTATGTTGGTTATGTTGTTCTTCCTTTTTTGTTTTTTTACGAGCTTATCTATGAATTCTTCATTATAGCCATTGGTTTTTGCCATATACTTAATGTAGTTGAGTTCTTGGATATGGCAAAAACCAATGGCTATAATGAAGAATTCATAGATAAGCTCGTAAAAAAACAAAAAAGGAAGAACAACATAACCAACATAACTAAACTAGAAAAAGAATCTGACAACAACAAGAAAACATGGATAACACTTACATACACAGGAAAAGAAACAACAAAATTAGCCAATGCACTAAAGAAAGCCGATAAAAACGTAAAAATAGCATACAGAACCAATAACAAATTAAACAACATAATAAACAATAACATTGAAGAAAATAACATTTTCAACAGCAAAGGAGTTTATAAACTGACATGTAAGGACTGCAACAAATTTTATATAGGAAGGACAAACAGGAGTTTTTAACATCAGATTCAAAGAACATTTTCGAGACTTCATTCACGCAGAAGGTAAATCAAGCTATGCAAAACACGTTATCCATGAAGGACATCGCATGTTAAATATTGAAAACACCCTAACAGTAATGCACAGAGAAAATAATCCAGCGAAGATAAAACGTATTCGAAGAGATGGAAATCATGAAAGCAGCTCACAACGACAGCCTGAATAAACGAAAACGAACCAAATACATGCAACCCCTCTACCAGATCTTCAGTGAAAACACCAGTTTGAATCCTGCCGATGATGGGACAAGTCCCGAAAGCGCTACAGTTTAATGATAATTAAGTTGAGGAGACGGACCTTTCAGGTGAATATTCTATAATTTTATATTAAGTTTTTCTTGATGTCCAGATCTCGCTGCCATACCTATCTTAAAGCCGACAATGCCATTACTTAATAGAATTTGTTATGTTTATGGAATCAATAAAAGTAGAATGCCCAAAAATATTTGAAATAGTGTGATGAAAGGAAGTAAATAAAAATAGATACACCAAGGAAGAGGTGGCTACCGGAATTAGAGAGTAAATCTGGCAAAAAAATAAAATTATTATTACTATTGTTATTATTATTATTATTATTGAGGTGGGAGAACAACATTAACTATGATTTGAGGGAAGTAGATTATACAGGGAATGATTGGAAAGCATTAGCTCAGGATAGGGATGTATGGAGAGCTTATGTCCGCGCGGCCATGTACCTGCGGGTTCGATAGTGCCAGTGAGTATTTTATATTATTATTATTATTATTATTATTATTATTATTATTATTATTATTATTATTATTATTATTATTATATTATTATTATTATTATTATTATTGTTGTTGTGACAACTCATCTCAAAAAACATAAATGGAATTCCCTTCCACCCTATGTCAGAGACTGTCAAACTATAACATCCTTCAAAAACAAACTAAAGCATTATTTAATAACAAACTAACTTATATACCTCACTGATAGTATTCTTTTTAACAATTAACAAATTAAATTATTTATGAAAATAATATTAAGAATAACAAGTATTTTCATTTTTGCTTTAAATATTGTATAATCGTTAAAATTAGTTTTCTATATTTCATTATTTTTCTTTGTTTTTTACACGCTTTATATTAGCTTGACCTGTATCTATCTATCTATCTATCTATCTATCTATCTATCTATCTATCTATCTATCTATCTATCTATGTAACGGAATCTTTCAACGCGATTTTCACCCACTTAGAAACATTGGATCGACTTGAAACTTTGTTATACTTGTAGAGGACCCGTGACAATACAATAATTTCATATTTATTTTCTAAAATCCTGGCCATAATCATCAGAAAATCAAAAAAAGTGTTTTTGTATCAATGTAACGGAATCTTCAACGCGATTTTCACCCACTTAGAAACATTGGATCGACTTGAAACTTTGTTATACTTGTAGAGGACCCGTGACAATACAATAATTTCATATTTATTTTCTAAAATCCTGGCCATAATCATCAGAAAATCAAAAAAAGTGTTTTTGTATCAATGTAACGGAATCTTTCAACGCGATTTTCACCCACTTAGAAACATTGGATCGACTTGAAACTTTGTATACGTGTAGAGGACCCGTGACAATACAATAATTTCATATTTTGTTTCTAAAATCCTGGCCAGAATCATCCGAAAATAAAAAAAAATAAAACTGGTATAATAGGTTTGCGGACTTGTCGACTTTTTAGTCAATCGTTGTAAGAGCTCAGTTGGTAGAGCAGTGAACTTCTTAGTGGTATATAATTTCAGTTAATCCATACGTCGCTGGTTTCAAATCCGGCTGGGAGGGTTTTTTATTATAGAAGAGTATTACTTTTAGCTCATACTACAATAGTATCAAATTTAAAGATATTTACATTTTTATCTTATTCTGTAAAATATAAAACTAAAAAATAAAAAATAAATAATAGTTTTAAAAACTAAAAGAACACGCTTTATTAGAAAACTAAAAAATGAAAAATAATTTTAATTTCCAATACGCTTGGGATAAAATTAAAGTGGTCAACAATAAAATCATTTCCAACACATATAGAATAAAACTAGAGTTATCAACAAAAGAAAATAATTTTACCATCAAAAGCGTGGGGTGCTTTTTATGATGTTTACATTTTCTTCTTAGAGAGCTTACTTTTACCAATATCTGTTTATTTTCAAATATATTAATTTTTCATTTTTTAGTTTTCTAATAAAGCGTGTTCTTTTAGTTTTTTAAAACTATTATTTATTATATACATTAGACAGGGACAATTTAATATGTCTTGCTTGTATACATTTTATTATTAGTTTTAGACTTAATTTTAACTAACATTAACTGGTTGCATTACAGATCGTAACATAATAGATATTATCTTTTTGATCAAATTTTTATTTAGTATTTAATATTAGAGTTAATTGAGATTGTTATATTCTGATGTAATATATGTTTGTCCTGGTGAGTGGAAGAGATGGCCACATGGCCTTAACTCCACCAGGCTAAATAAATATAATCTAATTATTTAAGGGAGAAGAAAAGATTACATATATTTGACAATAAAGTTCTTACGACAATTTTGAGACCGAAGAGAGATGACCATACAGGCGAATGGAGAAGACTACATGACAGCGAGCTATGTGATCTTTACAGGAAACCAGATATAACAACAGAATTTAAGTCTCGTAGATTGCGATGGGCAGGATTTGGCACGAATGGGAAATGAAAAGAGTGTCATGGAAACTTCTTGTAGGAAAACCAGAGGGAAAACGTTTAGTAGGTAGACCAAGCATGAGGTGGGAGAATAACATTAACCATGATTTGACGGAAGTAGATTGTACAGGGGATGATTGGAAACATTAGCAGGATAGCTCAGGATAGGGTTGTGTGGAGAGCTTATGTCCGCGCGGCCATGAACCTATGGGTTCGATAGTGACAGTAAGTTAATTAGAAATTATTATTATTATTATTATTATTATTAATTGATTCATTAATTAAATAAATAACCGAATAAGAATAAATAAATAAATTAGAATAAAATGTATAGAAGTTTTCAAAGGAGGTCAAAATGAATGTAAACATGTTTTTAAAAAGTTATTTAGCTTTGGTTATTATGCCTTCTTTTAATTATGAGATTTATTCTTTTTCTGTCTTTCTTTCTCATTCTCCTATATTCAAATTAAAACTCATAAAATACATTCCTCATTTCCTGTCTCTTACTTTGTCTACCCCCTTAGTAAAATCCACAAGTGGCAGATTCCGATGTGAATACGAAAGCAGTAATTAAACCCATCTTTTAATCACAGTTTCTCATTTACATAACCTACTTTATTATTTTAATGTATGCACAATAAAAATATTAAATGCAGGAAGAGAAAAAAAATCCTCTTTTATTGTTCCACGATATTCTTTTAATTGTCTAAGCTTAAATACAAAGACATTTAAATGAAGATCATTTTCACTAATTTTAATCCCCCATTTCCCTTCCTTAAATTCCACTCATTTTCTCTTCATTTGTTTTCCTTTCTTTTTTTTTTCCTTAACTTTCTTAAAGTTCATTTTTTTCTCTTTTAATCTTCAGTGTTAGACTTAAGTGAATTTGTCCCTTTTTTAAAGAAAAAATCTCTTTTTTACAACGTTCTTAATATAATCGTGCAAAACCTCACACCATTTTTCCCTCGACACTTAATTCAGTGCTTTTTATGCAAGGAGAAGAAAGAGACTGGCTTCTTTTTATGAGGTCGACTTAAAGGCCGGATGGTGTTGGCAATTAACACGTCTAATTAATTAAGGGAATTCAGTGAGACCGACCCCAGACTACGATCCTCTTTGTAAAGCGGCTGTTAGTTAACGTTTTAATAGACTTTTCCGCACTTCGCTTCCTTCACAGACTTAATTGCGTCGCGAAATTCTTTAGTGAAGATGTTTAAAAGAAAAGGGTTGGTTGGTGGTAGGAGGTTTGATGAAGTAGATTTTTCGTAGAAAAGGAAAAAAGGAAAATATATAGCAGAGATTGGTTTTTGTTCATCAATTTTATTGCTTTCTTTGCTTTTTTAACGATTTTTTTTACATTGAGATATTATCTAAGTGACGTTCATGGAAAAAAATAGAAGCCTGATTTACTAATGAGATTTCAAAAAAAACTTAATGACATTTTAATACAATACAAATTAATACTGCAATCTAACCCTTAAATTACAAATGTGTCCTATTTTAGGATACATTAGATTAACTTATTTAGTACATATTTAACAAAAAAAACAGAAATAACATAAATTTGTGCCAAATTACGCAGTATATCAATATACCTACAGTTTTACATGATTTTGTTTTTAAGGCGGTCCGACACATTTCTGCCAATTTATGGATTAAACGTAATTAAATTGAATGCTATTCTTTAAAATAATTTTGAATTTTGATTATTTATAGATGCATTAATATCCAAAGTCATTTCGCGTCCAGAATCTTTTGATTGAATTTGTCAAATTACACAATATAACTAACTAAATAACTCACTGGCACTACCGAACCCGTAGGTACATGACCGCACGGATTTATATACATACATCCCTACCCTGAGCTAACGTTTCCATTAATTTCCTGTATAATGTAATTCAATTATATCATAGTTAATGTTATTCTCCCACCTCATTCTTGGTCTACCAACTGGGCGGTTTCCCCTCTGGTTTTCCTACAAGAAGTTTCCATGCACGTCTTTCATTCCCCATGCGTGCCACATATCCTGCCCATCGCAGTCTACGAGACTTAACTGTTCTTATTATATCTGGCTTCCTATAAAGACCATGCAGCTCATTGTTATGCAGTCTTCTCCATTCACCTGTTTGTTAATCTCTCATTGGTCCAAAATTTTTCCTAAGAACTTTATTCTCAAATACTCGTAATCTCCTTTCCTCCCTTAAAGTCGGAGTCCACGTTTCGCATCCATATAATATAACTGGTATAATAATAGTTTTTTATATTAGCAGTTTAACGTTTTTTGAAAGCAGTTGGGAAGTCAAGAGTCTCTGCAATGCATAATAGCACGCATTTCCAGAATTGAGCTTAAGTTTAATTTCTTTGTGCATCTATTTCCTATTTGTGATTATTGTTCCTTGGTATTTGAATTCAGCCACTTCCTCAAAATATCCCTCATTTATCATTAGCTGTCCATTTCCATTATATAATGTATTTCTACGTGTGACCTTATATTCAGTTTTATTGATATTTACTTCCAGTCCCAATTTCTTAGTGTTACTCAATGGTGTGTGTGTGTGTTGGTCTTCAGTATCTCCTCGCTATCGCCGAATAGTCAATTTGAGTATTAAGCAGAATTAAATTGGATGTTATTTTCTAAATTAATTTTTCTTTTTTATTATTTATAGATGCTTTAACATCTAAAATAATTTCGCGTCTATAACCTTTTGATTCTATTTCCTAACTTTGTACCAAATTACACAATGTACAATAATAAACCTATATTTTTACATACACTTGTTTTCACGGCGATCCGACACATTTAAACAACTTGAATGAGAAATTAGTCATTATCATCATCATCATCTTCACGGTATAGACTCCACGGCCTGTTCCGGCTCAATACTCCATTGCTTTCTTGGTCTGCCAGGATCTCTTCTCCCTCGTGGTTTGTACGTCCAAGCCTGCTTCGGAAGTCTGTTGTTATCCATTCGTTGCAGGTGTTCAGTCCATCGCTTCTTGTAATTATAGATTTGACGTGTAATTGGCATTACTCCTAACTCTTCTCTTATAGTTTCATTCCTTATATGATCTCGTCTTGTACATGCCTTAACTGCTCGTAAAAAAAATTATTTCTGTCGATTGGATATTCTTAATTTCTTTCTATCTCAGGACCCAGTTCTCACTGCCGTATAATAGAGTAGGGACTGCCATAATCTTGTAATATTAGTGTTTTGCCAATTAAAGGGTTAAACAAAATTGAATGTAAATTTTTAAATCAGGGCTAGGATATTTTTAATTCTTGATTATTTATAGATACTTTAACATGATAGTGGTGAGAGACCTGCCCTAGGCAAGAACACTTACTTACTTACTCACTAGCACCATCGAACCCGTAGGTTCATGGCCGCGCGGACATAAGCTCTCCATACATCCCTATCCTGAGCTAATGCTTTCCCTGTATAATCTACTTCCCTCAAATCATAGTTAATGTTGTTCTCCCACCTCATTCTTGGTCTACCAACTGGGCGTTTTCCCTCTGGCTTTCCTACAAGAAGCTTCCATGCACGTCTTTCATTCCCCATACGCGCATCATGTCCTGCCCATCGCAGTCTACGAGACTTAACTGTTCTTATTATATCTGGCTTCCTATAAAGACCATGTAGTTCATTGTTAAGTAGTCTTCTCCATTCATCTGCTGTCTGTTCATCTCTCTTTGGTCCAAAAATTTTCTTGAGTACTTTATTCTAAAATACTTGTAATCTCCTTTCCTCCCTTAAAGTAAGAGTCCATGTTTCGCACCCATATAATATAACTGGTAGAATAATAGTTTTATATATTTTCAGCTTAACGTTTTTTTGAAAGGAGTTGGGACATCAAGAGTCTCTGCAATGCATAATAGCATGCATTTCCAGAATTGAGCCTATGTTTAATTTCTTTGTGCATCTCATTCCTATTTGTGATTATTGTTCCTAGGTATTTGAATTCAGCCACTTCCTCAAAATTTCCCTCATTTATCATTAGCTGTCCATTTCCATTATATACTGAATTTCTACGTGTGACCATATATTTAGTTTTACTGATATTTACTTCCAGTCCTAATTTCTTAGTGTTACTCAATAGTGTGCGCGTGTTGGCGTTTAGTATCTCCTCAATATCGGCCAGTAGTACTACATCATCAGCATAAACTAACAGCTTATTAATACCATTCAGTTGTAAGCCTTTCTCATTTTCTAAAGATTTAATGACCTTTTTTTATTGTATCCGATAGTTGTGAATATCTGTAGTGTGTAGTAAATTATTGTAGATTACTTTATTTATTTACTGATGAGTTAAGGCATTTATGCCTTCTCTTCCACTTAGCCAGATCTAAAAAAATACAAATAAATTAACTAAGATGAACTAGGAAAAGACTTGTGTCACGTTGGTAGGCGCCGGAGTTTAAATCCGGGACCGTCCCAAATACGTGTGGCAAAAGTTAACACTAGGCCACTCGTTCGGTATGCTACTTTTCTCTTTCTGTAAACACACAATAGTTATTTTAGAATAGCCTTGAATGATTCGTTTGTCGCGAGTTGATGATTGTATTAAAATAGAATTGATTTGGTCACCCCTGTGTGGGAAAGAAGTTTGTTCGTCACGAGATGGTGGGTGGTCCGAACAGCTATTTACAGCAATCTGGAACTGATTCGTAGAATTGGTGATGACTTAATTATTGTGGTCAGAGTCGTGTCGTGATATTAATTTTACCAACTGTTTATTTAGACAGATTACAGTAACACATTCACACGTGTGGGCAGTGAGATTCGCAAATCTTGGATATCCATAGTCTATTGATCGGGTAAATAACACAGCAATCATACAATCTGACACAGGCAACTTCTATATAGAGGAAACTACCTTATAATATCCTGAGTGAGGCTTTTTTCGGTATTTTTCTTCACCTGTAAGAAAAAAATATCTTGAAAGAAATAATATATTATGAACTATTTTTGGGGCTGTGAAAGACGGTGATATTTGGAGAAGGAGGAGAAATTGTGAATTGTATAAATTAAGTATATTTTTAATTTAACAAATAGAAATGACGATATGAGAAACAACTGATATGAACATGTTAGATGAATGTCTACAGATAGAATTCCTCAGCTATTACTAACATATAAACCAATAGGAGTGTTGGACGTCCATTTACTAGAGGGGAATATTAATTAAATCCCACTTGATGTGGAAAACGGGTCAAAAGGCCTAATTTCATGAAGTAGAAGAAGAAGAAATAAGGATTCTTATTTGGTGAAATTTATAAAGATTAATAGATTGGCCTGGGCTGGACATCTGATACGTATGGACAATAATAGAACTGTTAAAAAAATCTATATGGCACAACCATTACAAACCAGAAAATTGAAAAACTAACATTAAAATGGGAGGATGATATCTTGCAGGATATTAGGATTAGTAAATCTAGAAATTGGAAAATATATATATATAATAGAGAAGTATGGAAGGACATTCTGAAGAAGACTAGGGCTCAAAATGGGCTGTCATGCCATATATGATGATGATGCAAGAAAAATGCCAAGAAATGTTAAGGTCCCCGAATACCATCTGGCTATCTTCACTATCATATTCACCTCTTTCAGATTAAGTTTAGGAGTAAGTCCTCTCTTGGCGCATAATTACCATTATCATCATTCATATATCAACTAGGCAGCGTAACCCCACCTACCTGCCGCCCCAACCTCAGAAGCGGGATTACAAGCATGCCAATTTCAGGAGAGAATACCAGAAATTTAATAATGACAACCTGATCACATCGATAAAAAATAATCACAAGGATGACAGGATTTTCCTGTACGTTATTTCGGGTAAATCACCACACACTGACAGATGTTTAAAATCTCACAAAACATTTTATTTCCTTCCACAAATTATCACTTTTAATCTCAATTTTCTCTACACGATCGATCTTCTTTCAGTGTTTATCTCAGTCACAATTATTTTTACAATCACTGATGTAGGCCTATCTGTTTACAATTTCTCGTACACAACACAAGACACTGATATCGCTGTCAAATCAAGACTGCCTTGGGTTGTACGTAATTGAACTTCTGACCATATAATTGAGGGGTCTAGTGAGAGAGGGAGCTATGCCACTTTGAGAAGAAATGGAAATAAATTGGGTTTTATGAAGCATTAGCCTATATCACCAAATTATTTGTACAATAAAGGGGTAACTTTTTTCTTCTTTAACTTACTGTTAAGCAAACCATGCAAAAGGAAAAATATACATTTTAATACAAATAGCACTGATTATTTCCATTTCTTCTCAAAGTGGCATAGCTCCTTCTCTCACCAGACCCTTCAATTGTCTCAAAGGATGCATCGATCGCACGTTTGAATACTGGCAGTTCCGGAGGGGTATTGGTTGAGAGCCACACGGGAATTTTTCAGGATTTTCTCGAGGTTCCCCGTTTCCCGAATTTCATCCCACTAACACTCTCTAATCCTCTTCTCTCTCTCATCAGGTCATTTCGTCTTCATTCATTCATTTCATATTACCTTTCACCTCATCTCATGTTAAGTAAAAAAAAAAAATCAGGTTTAGAAAACTACCAAAGACCATTGAAGAGATGGAAGGACCAATTCGACCTATAATGAGATCGGAACAGGCCATTGGGCTTAATCCTTGTTGTTGATGATGATGTTGAAAACTACCAGTATTTAAATGATGTGCTTGTGATCTACTGGTGCACCATCATGTACTTATTCATGATTCTGAGCCTGTGTGTCAGCTTAGGGTAGAATAGGGCCAAAGGAAGAGTTGTAGACTCTCATCAACGCTTTGAGCCTAACCCAAATAAATGGAGGTATGGATCGTGTGTAAAAGCTTGATGTGTGTAGAACCAGGAGCACCATAACAAACTACATATAATTTTATCTCATTCATCACATAAAGTAAAGATATGTAATACAATTAACCAAATATAAGTTTGTCGCATTAGGGTCTTGAAATCGAACCCCATTTTTTCTAATCTAATCTAATGTAACAATATAGGCATAATTTACGCTAGAATTCCCTCATCATCATCCGTGTCCTCCTTTCGGAAGGTCGATTTCAAATATGCCTCCAACCACCTCTATCTTTCCATGCTTTGCTTCTTTTTAGTTCTTCCCAGTCATATCCTCTCTATTGTAGATTTTTCTTCACTTGGTTAATTCATCTTTCTCGTGGTCGTTTTTCTTGTATCTTGAGATTTAACAGTCTTTGTGGCAGTCTCTAATAGTCTTTAAATTAAAGTATTTGCCAACAATAGAAATGCTAATACAAGAAATATTTTCTGCCACAATATTTACCTTGAGCTCAGCTAAAAGTTTTACTGATTTGACCCAAGATGTCACGATGTTTAAGCTAGCATTAGGGGAAAATACACTATACAATTAATCATTTAATTGGCGCTAGAATCTTCTAATATTGCTTAAAATAAAATTTAAAAAATTGCCAATAATAGAAATGCTAATACAAAGCTGAGTACCCATTTTGGCTCATCTACAATTTGTATTGATTTGACCCAGTATGTTTAAACTTACATTAGTGGAAAAATACCCTATACTATCAATCATTTAATTTGCGCTGCAATCTTCTAATATATTTATGAATGAAAGTGTTTGCCAAGAGTATAAATCTAATGCAAAGAAACTCACTTTGGGCTCATCTGCAATCTGTATTGATTCGACCAGAATGTTTAAGCTTGCATACCCTACACTATTAATCATTTAATTAGTGCTGGAATCTTCTAACAGCTTTTTGAATGAAAGTATTTGAAGTCAAAAGTACTCACTTCGGACTCATCTACAACCTGTATTGATTTGACCCAGGACGTTTAAGCTTGCATTAGTGGAAAAATACCCTGTACTATCAATCATTTAATTGGCGCTGCAATCTTCTAATTGATTTTTGAATGAAAGTATTCGCCAAGAATAGAAATGCTAATAGATGCAAGTTCACGGTAAAAGAGAATACCTTATGAGTATGTGGAAAATGATATCGGTTACCTCACGCATGCAAAATACAGCTGGAGCAAGGGATGAAAGTTTGACGTGATGGTCATCGACAAAAGGGGGATGAGGGAAAAAAGGGGGGAATCTGATTGATCGGAAGGGAAGTTTGTTAATGTGTTGTGGTATGCATGTACAAGGAATACGATACGGACTCTGGCCAAGGATTTAAATTACTCATGGAAATGAAAAACAGGGTAGGGGATGTAGTGTTATGAATACCCATATATCGACACACACAGACAGCAAGATGACAACTTTATGGAATGAGGGAGCGAGCTTCTATTTTATCCTACCCTCGTAATAATCAAGAATCAGTTGTTTCCAGTTTCCATCTAACCTTTAACTTCGTGTACAATGTTAGTTCTGTTATACATTCCTCTTTTTTTTTTTGGACATGTAATTTATTCAAGCGAAAAATGAAATGTCATAAATGAAACTTGTGAGATACGTCCTTCTACATACTCATTATGACGTCAAATATATCACAAATTATTTACACCTGTAACAAAAATTACGGTGACTTTAATCGATTTAGATTATTTTATATCATCATCATATTCATGGTAGGCAGTCGGCCTGTTCCGCTCTCAGACTTCATCTTCCCATCGTCTTCTAGGACGTCCCACATCTCTATAGCCTTGAAGTTGGTACAACAGTGCTTGTTTTGATAGCCTAGAAGAGTCCATTCTTAAAATATGTTCACGCCATTTTTGTTTATATTTTTGTATTTTTTTTCATTTAGATTAAATATTTTGAGTTCTTGCTTAATTGTTTCAATAGGAATGTGGTCTCTTAGAGTATATACTGCAACGTATCTGAAGAACTTCTTCTCTGATGTTTCTAGTAATCGTCTATTTGATCTATTCATTGCCCAATTCTCTGATCCACATGTCACAATGGGAACTGCCATTACCTTATAAAACAGATTATTTTATACTGTGCGTAAAATAAGTTCAATTGAAGATCACAGAGGAAAAGGAAGGCGCCCCTTGGTACTTTTCGACAGGATTAGGTTAAGAGTCGGCTCTGGATTTCAACCTCTTCCTTCTCTTCACCATCACCATTCCTCAAACAACACACTTTACATTACACAAACACATAAAAATACACTCATCCTATACTCCCTCTGTACACTACACAAGAATACATCAATCTATACCCTGTCCACTCTTAAAGTGATCCTCGTCAAAACAAAACCATGTGACCTGCTCGCATTTGATTTGTTACGGACACCGATGAACATTATAGAGGCAATAAATACGCGAAAAAGTAGTCCAATTCATTAAATTAAAAATATGTCCTCTGAATATACTTGTTATTCTTCGTCAATGAAAATAATAATATTCAAAACATACAGAATATTCTAAAATATACCTAATCAATAATTATAACTTAAAATAGTTTATTATTTATGGGTGATGCATCTAAGTCATGCTTCAGTCGATATTCATGAAACAAAATGGCTGAAAGTATAGAATTTTCTGTTGCTGTTTCGTCATCTCCCTGCCAAAAGTGTGATCTGGTTGCAGTGATGAACAAATGAAACATAATAAACATTTCTCATTTGTTTTCAAACATCACCGTTTACATTAAATATATAAATGTTTTAAAATAACTATAGTTAAATAATGATTTGTGAATAAACAGCTTAATTTTATTCGTTAAATATCATAACAAATGCCTCTCTTCATTTCCAAATTCTCTAGATAAATTCACTCGTCACTTCTATTCGTGACATCGTGAATTTATCGATAATTTGGAAATCACTCGTGATAACATTTAATATACACTTGAGTTACAAGCATGTGTGCTCACTTTTAGATGCAATAAAATTTGGTATGGCCCATTTTAATATTCAAGGGCTCATATGTAGACAAATAAGAGCAAACTTGAAACAAGGATAAGTAAGCCATCATTAAGATTCAAAGCGATCCAATGAGCAGAATGTCGAACACATAAAATCAAGGAGCGGTTAATAAATATTTCATGCATGGCTTTTATTTTAGGGGCCGTCTTGATTAATACACAAATTTCACGTTCGGAAGTCGTAAAAGCAATTTAACAGTTAATGTGTTGGTACGCTGCCAAACATGATAACGACTTTTATTGCCATCATCTATTTGAGATCGAGGTGACAAACAATTGGCATTACCACAGGCACAGAGCTCACTGTCTTGAATCCCTAATGGTCATTTCTATCACCCGGAATGGACAACAAAGGACAGTGTTAGGTGTGATACACATGTAAACACCTTATTAATACCTCACAAGGTGCCATTTCATTATACCCTCTCTTGTGTATGTGTGTGTGTGTGTGTATATATATATGATATGAAAAGAAAAATGAATGCTTGAGTCGGGATTTTTTTCATATCATATTTGCCTTCATTGTCAAATGTCAAAAATATAGTTATAACATCTATATACACTGCTCAAAAAAATTAGGGGATATTGTAGAATAACCTATTAAGACTATGTTTTTAGGAACAGTATTAGATGCAATCACTTTCTATTACTCCAAAAGAATGTGAACGAGATTTTGAAGTCATTATGTAACCTCTGTACCACACCAGATGTCAAAGAGATCCTGATTAGGAATATGGCAAACAAACAAAGCAACATTAACATGGGTGAAAATGTTTCTTTAGTATGGTGTATGGTCTCCTCGAACGGCCAGCACTGCCTCACACCTGTGTGGCATTGATGCAATGAGGTTAGCAATGAGTTCTTGGGGGATACGTGGCCACTCTTCCATAAGAGCAATGTGCAGCTCTGGAACAGTTGTGGGAGGTGCTGGTCTGCCTGCAATGCGCCTGCCTAATGCATCCCACACATGCTCAATCAGATTTAAGTCCGGGGAGGAAGCTGGCCATTGCATACGCTCGATACCCTCCACTTCCAGCATGTTGTCCACCAAGCTCTGTGGAGTCGTGCATTATCGTCCATAAAAATAAAATAATCACCTATGGCACCAGCATAAGGCACGACAAAAGGTCGGAGAATCTCGTCTCTATACCTTACCGCAGTCAAAGTACCACCTTGGACGACATAAAGGCCCGTACGTCTACCACTACTGACTCTTGCCCACACCATCAATCCACTGCCACGATATGGGGGTCTTTCACGTACAAAAGCTGGATTGTTTCGTGTCCCTTTTTCCCTCCAGATGAATACACGCCGACTATCACATTCCAAGTTGAATCGCGACTCATCAGAAAAAAGAACTGATCTCCATTTGGCATGCCTCCACCAACGATGTTCCTCCGCCCAGTTTCTGCGATCTCTACAGTGTTGTGGAGTTAACCTGGTACACACCATGGGCCTATGGGCATAGAGACCACTTCCATGCAGTCGATTACGGACAGTTTGAGTTGACAACCTTGCGTCCTGTTGCTGTTTGAAGTGTATTTCGCAGTTGAGTTGCATTCAGCTGTCTATTCCGACGGGCTGTTAACAAGAGGTAATGGTCATCCCTTGCTGTTGTTGCCCGTGGTCGACCTTGTCAGGCTCTTCTGTGAACAGTATCTGTTCTTTGAAAACGATTCCAAAGTCTGAAAATCACGCTTTGAGACACCCCAATGGCTTGTGCCACCTCTTCTTGTGTCTGTCCAGCTTCCATCCTTCCTATGGCACTCCAAGCCATTGGTTCAGGTAAATCACGTTGTCGAGGCATTACTGTCCCTATGGCAAGTCATTCACTAACTGAAAACTGGACTGGATTTGAAAACAGCATCAAAACATTCACCCCCACACCACCCTTTCACATCAACAGTACAGACACTGCCCTCTGGTGTGGTACCGAGGTTACGTAACAACTTCAAACTCTTGTTTACATTATCTTGGAGTAATAGAAAGTGATTGCATCTAATACTATTCCAAAAAACATAGTCTTAATAGGTTTATTCTACAATATCCCCTAATTTTTTTGAGTAGTGTATTTGAACTACATCAGTTAGAAATAACTGGGCAAGTCTTCAAAGTGATTTTTTACAGGAGAGCAAAAACTAGTTCAAAGACTTACATCAAAGAGTGCATAAATCGAAAATTCAATGCTTAATAACACCGTCACTATTCGCTTGACGACTTACCCGTTTTTTACCGAACGTGCATCGGACCAAAAGCTATCGGGAGATGTTAATAACTCATTTTCGACCAAAAGTTGACTTACCCGGTTTTTTCTAACTGATGTAGATATATAACTGAAGTTTTCTAACCCTTCTTACTATTTTTTTTTTCAAATGCCCCAGGTTTGTCTTTCGACATTCCTGTTTTCTCTCGTGGCATGGCGTACTTGTAACCCACTTCTGAGGTTGAGGCGCCTGGAAGGCGGGGTTACGTTGCCCCGATGGTATGATGGGTGATGATGATAATAATGGTGCGCCAGGATAGTCCCTAATCGTAAGCTTAACCTAAGATGGATATGAATGATGATGATTGCGATGACCATATGATTTCGGGGACCGTTTGGGCCTTAACGTTTTCCTGACATTTGTCTTACAGGCGAGGAAAAACCCCGATAAAAACCTCACCCAGAAAAACTGTCCCGACGGGGATCGAATCCGGGCCCGCTGCGTGACAAGGCAGCACGCTACCCCGAGACCACAGCGGTGGACTTATTATTATTATTATTATTATTATTATTATTTACTTGTTTATTTACATTTACTTCTTCTTCATCTTCATGGTGGACTTAATCATGTATCCGTCTTATCCTCGGACGTCCTACATCACGGCGTCCTGTAGGTGTACATGCATATGCCTGTTTTTTTTCTGTGGTTCCAACCTCTTTAAATGAAGGGGTAGGCCTATATGGCAAAGTGGTTGTAAATCAGTTTTTTTACAAAAATAGTAAAAGTGCATGGTTGTAAAGAAGAAACAGCATAATGAATTTCAGATTCATCAACGATTACATATTAATAATGTAATATATATATATATATATATATATATATGTAACAACGAATGCATGTCTGTTTGTTCTTTATAGACTTTTAAACTGTTCAACCAAACTTCGTGAAAATTTGTACATACAGGTTTTCAGGCGCGGCGAGTGTTTAGCCATTATATATTATGTGTAGGAGTTGACATGAAACGAAAATTTAAAAGTATCTCTAGCGATCGCAATTTTCGATGTTTCACTTCTTCTGACCGTCCCGCGCCGTAGCCGGGTGGTTAAGGCAGGAAGTTTTGGCGCAGAGCTACGGGACTTGCGCTGGTTCGAGTCTCCATGGGGGAAGAATTTTCTCATGGTATTTCGGCCAGTATGGGACCGGTGCCCACCCAGCATCGTGATGCATTTGGGTAGCTAAAATAAGTTGCGGCTCCATGTTGAGAAAACCAGCTATAACGGCTGGGGGACTCGATATGCTGACCACATGCCACCCCTACACTGGCTGATTATCATCTACCTCTGTGATTGACACATGTGGATGTGAGGCCAGCAGCCGGATGGTAGGCTAAGGGCCTTGTAGGCCTGTCGCGCCAGGATTTTTTAGTTTACTTCTTCTGACCGGGGATCGAACCAGGGCGTACGAGACACCGATGCAACCCTGAGACCACAGTGGTGGACTAGGAAATTTATAAAAAAGAAAAATAGTTCATCATATTCCACACCGAAATTAAGTAATTTTTGACCCGTTTCGGTTCCAGTTAGGCAAGTCTATAAGATGTTTCTGTGAACGTCCCTGAAGGTGGTGTTGGTGAATTTTTAAAGGTGTTCTGTCATTCGCGGTACTTGCTGAAAAACATTTATCTCATTATGTGAAGATTTTAATTTGTAATGGTTGCACAATGATTTCTTGCCGTATCTCATCATTACTCTTATGAGCGAAAAATGCAGTTTGTCGCAGATATCTGATTTCAGCAACTATAATCATGCTGATACATTTTTGCTTTAGAAACCAAACCATGTTTCCATAGAACAAAGTTGGCACTGTAATAGTTTTACACAATATTATTCAGAAAATAATTTTGTACCGTATTTGGATTTAGAGTAGGATTTAGCAGTCATAATTATTAAAATATTTGCTATGAAATCAGGCATTAATTAAATACATTTAACTTGATAAGAGAAAAAGTTGAATGTAGAACAGAATAGACAGACCATTAAAACTGGTGAACAATATAAGGTAATATAGCAAAACATGCATTATATAAAGCTAAAGGAAGGAGCCTTAAAGACGACCACTGACTAGATTGATATATGAGATTATGTATTTTTGGGGTCGGAACTGGCAGAAATGCCTAACCCCTGAAGTAGAAAAAAACAGAAGAAGACGAAGATTTGTTGGGAATACATTATACCCGAATTGCATTGGACTATACAAAAAAAAAAGATATATTTTTAATACCTCTGCATAGTTTTAGTAGGGATTAAATCCTAAACTGGATTGGACAAGCAAGAATAAGAAAAATATAAGTTTCTGGGTAACAACTTGACAGTGATAGTGTAAACAGATTGGTGTAGAGGTTAGTGGGAAAACCGCCATGTTGAGACAAGGGACATTGTAAAGGATTGCGGTATATGACGAGAGTCAATTAGTGAAAAACCAAGCAAGAGAAAGGAACAGGAGGATGAGGACACCTGTTCTGTTGCAAACCCAGACACTAAATGAGCGCTATGCTAAGTCAAAAGGTTAATTTCTCCCCTCATCCCAGTAAAAGAGCACCAACATCATCGCTAATTTCATTTGCATAACAAAATTGTCAAGACAGAGACAGAGCTACAAAATTAAAAGCATAAAGAGAAGAAAGAGACAGAGAAACGGTCCGGAAGGATAGAGGAAGGAAGACGGCGACCGTCACGGGTTGGGGGGGGGTAACGAGGGCTGTTTCAACACGTACCAGACCTCTGTGTGTACATTAAAACCTAAAAGGGTTAGAACAACGTAGTAATTATACCAATTAACTCAGACCGAAAAAGAAAACGATGACGACAGGAAGAAAAGCAGCAGAGAGGAAAAAGGCGACAAACTGAGAGGGGGGGGGGTTGTTAGATGAGAGGAAGGAGAGGGGAGGTTGCGGTAATGAATTTTAAATGGGTAGGAGATTAAATTTTAATTCCATGGGTTGTTTAGAAACCTCCATTGCTAAGAGTCTCAGCAAGAAGGATTTTAATACAGAAATACGCACATTAAATCGTTGTAATTATAACATAGTTTTAAAGGCTTTAAGGGAAACAATAAGACCAGAAAAGACAGGGGGAATTTCTATTTATTCAACCACATCTGTGAGACAGAACCAAGGTTCACTCAATTATCATCATTATGGTAAAATTTCAAAACGGCTGCTTAATAATTTATTCACAATTAAAGCAACAATTAGCTTTAGTAAACCGGTTTAATGCATTCATAAAAGCTCCCTTTCTTGCATTGCCAGAAGCATATCTGGTTACTTGCATGCTTGCATTGTTTAGTATCATGAGACGCTTTTGGGAGAACGAACTCAATGATAAATGTTGACTTTAGGGCTCGTGATTTTTATATTATTACTTCCAAAAGAAAGAAAAGCCATGTGAAACAAAATACAGTTTTTGTTTCTTTACATGCATTCGATCTTTCATGTCGAATTTCACGTTTTTACAACGAATAAATCTTAATGGACTTTAAACATTGAGAAAACTAAATATCTGTGTATAGGAGAAGAAATGGAAAATATAAATTTCAACAATGGAGAAGATCTAAAACCTAGTATTGAATGCACTTATTTAGGAACAAAAGTAGACCATCCAGGTGATAACACAGTTGAAATTAAAAATAGGATCGCACAAACAAAATAAACTATAAATGCTTTAAACTCTGTTTGGTGGAGCAAGACTATTACAAAAAAATAGAAAATTACAAATATATCAAACCATAATTCAGAGCATTTTAACATATGGTGCTGAAGTTTGGCAAATTCCTACCAGTGAAATGAAAGGAATTTTAAGTACAGAAACGGATGTTTTAAAATGATCAGCTGGAAAATCTAGAATGGATAGAATACGAAATAAAGAAATAAGAGAAATTATGAGTGTGCAAGAGGAGCCAGACATCATGAACTTTGTAGAAAAGAAAGTATTACAGTGGTATGGCCATGGCAGATGAATGCCAGGGCAAAGATTGCCTAAAATTGTTATGGAATGGATCCCAATGGAAAGGAGGAAGACCGAAGAAAACTTGAATAGAAGGGGTACAAGCAGCTATGAATATCAGAGGATTGGAGGAAGATCAATGGATGGACAGAGAGGAATGACATTTGGTTTCCAGAAGACGGCAGCAGCTGTCATGATACTGGATGATGATGATGATGATGATGAAAACAGTTTTAGGCTAGGCCCTATACGATCTTTATTTTATTTTCATTTAATTAACTGAATGGTGTTGGATTAATATTTAGGTAAAACATGTTTTAGGATTATTATTTGTTGCTGTTTTTATTTATTTAAATCTGATTGTAACATTTGGAATGGAGCCTTTATCTGCTAGAATAATAACTATCGTCTGTCCTAAGAATGGAGCCTCACACAGTTTGAAACCCCCTGAGATAGACCTAATTGTTTTAGAGAAAAGCGTTATATTAAACAATAATGCTAGAAATAACATGGATTAAAGCAGTACGTGTTTCTATTTTATTCAGTTATGTCCGTGGCTGAAGGCTGATTGGTATAGAGTCTCAGCTTCTACTCCGGTGGTCCGTATTCGACTCCCAGCAAAGTAAGACATTTTTAAATCATCTTGAATAAGGTTATGTATGTGGAAAGTAAAACTGAAACCAGTAAATTAAACAAGAAAAAAAAAATTAAAAAGTTAAAAATACAACAGAAAAATAGGACAAAAAAAAATCGCGAAGAAAAACTGCGTAAATCAAGTGAATTCCTCAATAAGTCCAATTTATAGTTTGAATTTACTTGTTTACAGAATAGTCCATATATTTATATATTTTATTAATTAAATCGTATGTATAAAGGTCCTTCGCAAGAAAAATAATATTGTGGGCTGCTAGAGCGATTTTTAAATTTCGGTTTTCTAATAAACCCCCATTCTTTATAGGAAGCCAGACATAATGAGAACAGTTAAGTCTCGTAGACTGCGATGGGCAGGACATGTGGCACGAATGAGGAATGAAAGATGTGCATGGAAGCTTCTTGAAGTTAAACCAGAGAAAACGCCCAGTTGGTAGACCAAGAATGAGATGGGATAATGACATTAACTATGATTTGAGGGAAGTAGATTATACAGGGGATGATTGAAATACATTGGCTCAGGATAGGGATATATGGAGAACTTATTTTCCGTGCAGCCATGAACATACGGGTTCCATAGTGCCAGTGAGTTAGTTAATAAACCCCTATTCTTAATCGTCAGGTTTCACTGTTTTATTTTTTGAGAATACATTCCTCGTTTAGTTTCAAGGTTATGTACCAGTTTCGTTGTGAAAAAGTAAAAATTCTGCCGCTAGAATTACTTTAAATATTCGATTCTGGTTTAACTCTCACACCTAATGATCCAGTTAATGAACATCGACTTTACTTTTCTTAATTTATTGCTGTAGGCGGAAGTCTGGTTCAGAAAAAAAAATGCGACCGATATAGTATTAACACACACACACACACACACACACACACACACACATACACACACAGGGGCCTACATGTACATTTTGTCAAGGTCATTTTCAATGTATTAAAACTAGGATTGATAAAGTTTAAAAAAAATTCCTGAGAACTTCAATAGCCAATTCCTTCAAAATTATCTAAAAATTTAATCTTGTTTATAAACAGTTCTCCTTCTTAAAAACGAATACAGGACTTCTTCTCAAGCCTAATGTTATAGAAGTTTAACTTTGTGAACATTTTTCGAATAAATAAATATCAAGTTAAGTTTGCACATATACACACGTGTAGGGGAACAGCTGATCGTTTGAACGAGTCCATAAGGCTGACCACACACAACCATGACATAAAAGTGAGGGTTATGGGGTATTTACGGTTGTTACTGTGGGTCCAGTATCTCCCACCCTCTCTACCTTATCTTATAGCCAAACCAAGGACTGTAAGAGATCTGTAAAACTTCTCTATTGAGTTGAAAAAGAACATTCGGAAAAGCTGGACTACTTTTGTTGTGAAGAAAGAGGATCTTTTGCTTATGTTAGTGGTATAGGTCCAAAGTTGCGACTATGGTCGTAAACATTCCAATATAACGCCTATCGTTTTCCTTCTCTTCAGTTTAACAGGTCACTCCTACAGAAACACTGGCTACATAAACGTGAAAAGTTATTTAACTTGAAATATAACACCTTCTCAGTACCTTGTCTTACGTTATTAATAGCGTCAGAGGAGATATGAAAAAATAAATAGAATATGAAAAAAAATTAAGGTAAGGTGTAACTATTAAAATAATCCTTAAAACACAAGAAAAGAAAAAAAGAAATTTTTATAAAGTAATGGCTGTCCCTGTATTGATGAATGGATCAGAATGTTGGACGATCACAAAAAGACAAGAACAAAGATTGGAAGCAGCTGAGATGCGATTTTTAAGAAATATAGCATATATTACTACAAATTTTAGCTGACGATAACGTTCCACAACAATATATTACTAATATCTTCAACATCTATAAAGATAATGAAATCTCTGTTAAACAAGATGGCAAATTATCTTCTTGGGAAAAGATCAACACTGGAGTAAGACAGGGATGTGGGCTTTCACCGGTGCTTTTCATTATATACATGAATAAATTAATAAATGAATGGAGGAAAACACGAGGATATATACCCATCAATAGGAACCTCAAACTCGATGCTATTCTTTTTGCAGACGATTTAGCTCTTCTGGCACTTTCCGAAAATGATTTGCAACGATCAATTTATAATTTACAAAAAATAGGTGCCAAATTTAATATGGAAATATCAATTAACAAAACTAAAATTATGGCATTTCATGGGAAGGACCCCATACAAAGTAAAATCTGTCTCCAGAATAAAATTTTAGAGAGATCTAATCAATTTAAATATCTTGGATATTATCTCTCTATCTGGGATGAAAAGGATATCCCTGAAAAAGTTACTAGTTATAATAAAAGTTTAGGAATTATTATCCCATTGAGGGTCTTTCCACTTTTCAGCGGTTGCCCATTTACCAGCCGGTGCTGGCCCTTCACATCCACATGTGTCAATCACAGAGGTAGATGATCAACAGCCAGTGTAGGGGTGACATGTGGTTAGCATGTCGAGTCCCCCAGCCGTTATAGCTGGTTCCTCAACCTGGAGCCGCTACTTATTGTAGCTACCCAATTGCCTCACGATGCTGGGTGGGCACCGGTCCCATACTGGCCGAAATACCTTGAGAAAATTTCTTCCCCATGGAGACTCGAACCAGCGCAAGTCCCGTAGCTCTGCGCCAAGGCTTCCTACCTTAACCGCTCGGTTATGAAACCATCCCTTGTACAAAAAAAAAAACACCAGATTACGTTTATATAACACTTTGGCTAGACCAGTGTTGACCTATGGTAGTGAAGCATGGACACTAAAAAAACAACATGAAAGCAGAATAACGGCTTGTGAAATGAGATTCATGCGCAGAACAGCGGGTTACACCAGATGGGATCCGGAAAGGAACACCGATATCTTAAAAGAATTGAAGACTACGCCAATTTTGGAATATATTAAACAGTACCAACTAAATTGGAAACACCATCTTGAAAGAATGAGTTCAAATCGGATCCCCAAAGCTGTATATAATTATATACCAAGAGGACGAAGATCACTGGGCCGTCCTATGAAACGCTGGAGGGAAAATTTTCTATAGGATCGTAACAGGCCTTGGCCTAATACTTGGAAGGAAGAAGAAGATAGCAGGATATACTCTGCTAGATAAGAAAAGAAATGAAGATATAAGAAAGGAACTAAATATTTTCAAACTTACAGACCGAATAATTAAATATAGGAACCCCTGGAAAGAACATATTGATAGAATGCCAGAAGAAAGATTTCCAAAATTATTGATAAATTATAAACCGCACGGAAGGAGAAATGTTGGACGCCCACACAGAAGATGGTCTGAACAATTTTAACAATTCTAGCTTTCATGAAACCAGAACGAGGCAACAGGCTTAATCCCTGGATGATTATGATGATGATGATGATGAAAACAAAGGAGGTTGTTAGAATATGAAGTATACTAAATTATAATGACAAAATTTTGTCTGCGCCGTAGCCGAGGAGAATTTGCGCTGGTTCGAGTCCCCATGGAGGAAGACACTTTCTCATTGAATTTCAGCCAGTATTGGATCGGTGTCACCCAGCATCGTGATGAACTTGGCTCCTGATTGAGAAAACCAGGTACAAGAGCCAGAGGACCTAACATGCTGACCATATGTTACCCCTATACTGGCTGGATGATCGTCCACCTCTGTGAATAACTCATCTGGATGTGAGGTCTGCAGCCAGCTGATAGGCTAAGGGTTTTTTAGCCCTATCGGGGCACGGAATTAAATCACAAAATATGAAGAAAAATAAAGTTTGTATTTATTCATTTTGAGCATTAAATTTTTATACTCGAAGATAAATAACGAGCTACGAATAAATTATATAAATAACTGATTACACTGGTCAACAATGTAAATCTCCCCGAATAGAAAAAGAAACTAATTTATTTATCAGTCTGTCTTTCCGCTTTATAATTTTTTTCATGAATTGTGTAGAAATATCCTTCCGTTTCTGCGTTGAACAGATTCCGGACTAAACAAGTTTTATTGTATATATATATCTCCATCCATAGTAATTCTGCCCGAAGGCAGGTCCTTCACTGCAATCATAGCATTTTCATGCTATGCTTGCAGCTTTACTAGGGAACTATAGGTGTGATAGCTTCCCGTTGTTTTCCACACCGGTGAAGGATGATGGTGGTGATGATGATGATAATAATAAGGATGATGATGATGGCCATATGATTTCGGGGACCGTTTGGGCCTTAAAGTTTTCCTGACATTTGTCTTACAGGTGAGGAAAAACCCCGATAAAAACCTCATCCAGAAAAACTGCCCCGACCGGGGATCGAACCCGGGCCCGCAGCGTGACAAGGCAGCACGCTACCTCGAGACCACAGCGGTGAATATATATATGTATATGTATATGTGTGAGTGTATGTGTGCGTGTGTGTGTGTGTGTGTGTGTGTGTGTGTGGTGGGTGCAGACAAGAGGTGTCCATTTCTAAGTATTAAATCGCACGTAGGCCCTACTGTATACAGGAGTTGTTTAAGATGGACGTAAAGCAGTACTCTGCGATCAGACTGTTGTGTTACTTATGTCGAGTGAATTTACAGAGGCAAGAAGTGGCTCTCGGCCCTTGTTTGTTAATCTCGCAGCACGAGAAGAAGGAGCGGATCCATTTCCTTAATTGATGCCCGGCTAAACAGGGAGCGATTAATCCGGTCAGAAGGGAGAAGTCGGGGTAGGAGGAGATGGACAGTGTCTTCACTCTCTCACGCGCGCTACACCGTTATCCTCAGCGCACTCAATAATAATAATAATAATAATAATAATAATAATAATAATAATAATAATAATAATAATAATAATAATAATAATAATAATAATAATAATAATAACAATAATTGTAATAATAATAATAATAATAATAATATTTTTTATTAGGATATCTCTATAATACAGTAAATTTCTTACGACCCGTTCTAAATTTTACTCCTTCATACATCCATATTCTCTGCATCACTCTCTGCTAATTCTCTCGACACAATACTCCCATGCACTCCTTGAACGCATTGTTTTCTTAGTCACCCCTTTCTTCTGTTGCTCTCCGCTTCAAAATTTAACATAATCTTAGGTATCTGGTCATCTAAACTCTCTTTACGTGGTCAAATCATTTCGTCTTCTTTCTTCAATAACTTGTAGAACATCTTTTTGAACATCCATCATTTCTTTGATTTTAGTAAAACATGTCTTAACCGGAACCTTTATAAGTAGGAAACCTGTAGAGACGGGAAAAAACTCCACAACGGTACGATTTTATATGTAAAATCGTCGTATATAAGCCGCAAACCTTCATAACGTGGAAACGGAATGGTTTTTAAAGTACCAAAATAGTTAATTTTTACCTCAGTAAGACGGAAAATTATTCTTAAGCACGTTCTAATTACAGTATTAATGGCCACACGTGAAAATTCTGCATATGACGCTTTCTGCATTATATCGTTTTACCTTCTTCTGTTGCCATTGTATTGCGGAGATTTTCTTGCTTATGTGTGACAGCGAGGAATCCCTAGCTTTTCCTTGCCTGCTTACGTTACCTGCGAGGGAGTTGGGAAACTCTTCAGTCTTCCTGTAGTTGAGTTCCTTCTCGCTTTTGTGTAATAAAGTCGTTTTGTATTGCCGTGCAAACTGAGCTGTGTTACATACACTATTTTGTCTGTATTTCAGTCAGTACGTTATGTCTTTACAGCGTGCATGTAAAACCCTTACACTGCGTGAGAAAATTTAACCTTGTAATTTGGGAACCCTTTATAAGAAGGAAAACTGCCAAGACGGAAATATATTTAAGGACTATCATGTTCCTTCATAGACTGGTTTTAGTGTATTTCTAATTGTCTATTCTTGAATTTCTAGAAGCCCTCCTCCAGAAGTCAATCTCTGTCACCAATAGTTTATGTGCTTCAGCAGCAGCAGCATAATAATAATAATAATAATAATAATAATAATAATAATAATAATAATAATAATAATAGTGTGCAGTGGTAAGTGTAAATAACTTTCCAACTAACTAAAACCTGATGAAATCCAAATAAAATAATAATAATAATCTTCAAAAAAGCATATGATTCAATTAAGAGGGAGAAGTTATATAGTATCCTGCTGGAGTTCGGAATTCCTAAAAAGTTAGTTAGACTTATACGAATGTGCCTAAATGGCACAAAGAGTAGGGTGCGTGTAGGCAAACAGTTTTCGGACACTTTGAAATCCAGAATGGGTTGAAGCAAGGAGATGCACTATCTCCTCTACTATTTAATTTTGTACTAGAGCATGCCATTAAATCTTTAGAGAATGAGGAAGGTTTACAACTGAATGGTATTAATAAGCTGTTAGTTTATGCTGATGATGTGGTATTGTTGGCCGATAGCGAGGAGATACTAAAGGACAATACGCACACACTATTCAGTAACATTAAGAAATTAGGACTGGAAGTAAATATTAATAAAACTAAATATATGGTCACACGTAGAAATTCAATATATAATGGAAATGGACAGCTAATGACAAATGAGGGAAATTTTGAGGAAGTGGCTGAATTCAAATACCTAGGAACAGTAATCACAAATAGGAATGAGATGCACAAAGAAATTAAACATAGGCTCAATTCTGGAAATGCATGCTATTATGCATTGCAGAGACTTTTGATGTCCCAACTCCTTTCAAAAAATGTTTAAACAGAAAATATATAAAACTATTATTCTACCAGTTATATTATATGGGTGCGAAACATGGACTCTTACTTTAAGGGAGGAAAGGAGATTACAAGTATTTGAGAATAAAGTACTTAGGAAAATTTCTGGACCAAAGAGAGATGAACAGACAGGTGAATGGAGGAGACTACATAACAATGAACTACATGGTCTTCATAGGAAACCAGATATAATAAGAACAGTTAAGTCTCGTAGACTGCGATGGGCAGGACATGTTACACGTATGGGGAATGAAAGACTTGCATGGAAGCTTCTTGTAGGAAAGCCAGAGGGAAAACGCCCAGTTGGTAGACCAAGAATGAGGTGGGAGAATAACATTAACTATGATTTAAGGGAAGTAGATTATACAGGGAATGATTGGAAAGCATTAGCTCAGGATAGGGATGTATGGAGAGCTTATGTCCGCGCGTCCATGAACCTACGGGTTCGATAGTGCCAGTGAGTAAGTAAGTAAGTAATAATACTAATACTAATACTAATAATAATAATAAACTGTGGAAAGTGTAAGTAAATATCAATAGTAAATCGTGTCTGACAATGAAAATCTGGTAACTTAGTTTATCAACTTTTTCAGCAAAAAAAACATATTTTTTTTAAATTTTACGGTACGTTGTAATTTTACTAATGTTGAACTTTATAAATCTATTCTGCATGTTTCTCAAATAATGTTTTAACTCCCTTTTACGATTACAAGAATTCTTATGGATGGTAACAGTTTTTACTCTTATCAAACCATCTTAAAGCGATAAGGTGTTATATAATTCAAATTCAATGAGTAAAACAAGAAGAGGATATATTTTTGGGTTGAGGACATTGTGAATTAGGTAGGGAAAGTGTTTTTATTTCTCTTGTATGTCTCATTTTTATAAAATCCCAATGCGATTTACATTAGCTGTGATTTTTTTTAACGCTCTATAACTCTTCATATACAGAGTGTCCCAAATTGATGTATAAACTCTTTGAAACGTTATTTCTCAGCAACGAAATGAGACAGAAATACAATTTTTTTTTTGTGTTTTATTTCTCAAGCCCGTACATGTTCAAAATGCTCACCTCCTGCGGCAGTACACTCCCAACAACGACGTTGAACAGAGCGACACACGTTTTGGATTATTGTTATTGGAATGTCATTGACGGCATGTTCAATCTGATCTCTCAGTTCCTCCAGTGTTTGTGGTTTTCTGGCGTACACCGTGTTCTTTACACTTCCCCAAAGAAAGAAGTCTAGAGGGGTTAAATCAGGAGATCGAGGCGGGAACTCCTGGACGTGAAAGTCTCTACAAATTTTGATGAGATTGAAATTCTTTTATGCCACCTATGTAAGAGATTGTAGGCGTTCAGTTTAGGGCATCATGCCTTGGTGCTGAGCTCAAACTTCCTAATCCTAGTCCACATGTGGGAAGAAAATGTATCATGATATTTCGGCCAGTATGGACCGTTGCTAACACAGCATAGTACATAATTTGGGTAGCTTCGATAAGTAGCGATTTCTGGTTGAGAAAACTAGCTAGGCTATAATGGCTGATAATGTCATCTCTATAATGGTTGTATGATCTCCATCTCTGTAATTGACATATTTGGATGTGAGGCTAGCAGCCGGCTGACATGCTAAGAACATTCTAGGCAAATTGTGATATGCAGCTAAGTTATAAAAATGTATCAACATGATTAGCTTTTGTGTCTTTGAACGTCGAACTAACTAACTAACTAATTAGTGTTGGCAATGTCCAGCATCGCCCACTGTTGTAGCTCCTTGGCTGCAAAATCACTAGTGGCTATCATTAGAGGGTTTAGTGTCTTAGCCCTCGCATATTTAGAGGCATAGGTGTTTAGCCGTCGACAAGAACAGAGTCCGAAAGTGGACCACACACTGTTCTAGTTCGAGCATACCTCAGGTGCATAAGCCATGTAGAGATGATCATTATATAACCTCTAACCTATCGGCACCTACAGCAGGACTATATGATTTAACTTTATAAAAAAACAGTATTAAAAACGTGTCCACAATCTATATTTGCATAACAATAGGCTTTGCTAATGATTTCCAGCGTTTATCATAAAAAATGAGAAAATATGTATTTGAGAATAAATTCCTTAGAAAAAGTTGTGGATCAAAGAGGACGAACAGACGGGTGAACGGAGAAAACTAAAAAACAGTAAGCTATATGATATTTACGGGAAACCAGATGTAATAAGCAAATTTAAGTCTAGTAGACTGTAATGGCAAGGACAGGTGTCACTGTTGGGGATTGAAAGAGGGGAATGGAAAATTCCTGCACGAAAAACAGAGGGAAAGGGCTCATTAAGTAGGCCAAGAATGAGGTGGGAGAATAACATTAACCATGATTTGAGGTAGTGAATTGTTTAAGGAATAATTGGAAAACATTAGCTCAGGATAGGAATGTTTGGAGCGGATATGAATGTATGGCTTCGATAATGCCGGTGAGTTAGTTAATTGGTTAACCCTTTATTTGGCAATGTATCATATAGGATACATCAATTGGTTCCATTTATTTAGTAATATTAATGAAACAGAAGAAAACGAACGAGTAGTAATAACTTAAATGTGTGTCGAATTATATAATAAACGTAATGGTAACAGACATGCGTGATTTTGTTTTCAGTGCGGTTCGCCACATTTAAATAACTGGCACTAGAACTTAGTGTTTTGCCATACTCTCTGCTTCCGTTCCGTCCGTTTTTTGACAGCATTTTTGCCGTCCAATGTGCTGTTTACTGGGAAAGTTTTTCATCCCTGGACAGCTAAATTACTAATGACTACCAGTAAGTGGCTTTCTTAGTGAAACCTTGGCCTAAACGGCATTTTTTAGGAATTTGGTGCTGGATATGGTTACGGATTTGTGGACATGCGCTGTGATGGTGTTTCAGCGTCATGTGCTTATGTTTTCACCACTTTCTGCCCTTATGGAGGTTGTTCTAGGGTGAATATGTTTCTATGAACTCTGCGCCATTGCGGTAATTGTCCTATCGTGCGTACTATTGGGTTATCATGTTCCAAAATATTATGATACATTTTGGTAACTTGATCTTTCACTGTAGCATCAAGATTCAGCTGCATCATGTAGCTCTGCTATCCTTGTGTACATGTGCGGTTTATGGTGCCTGCTTTGGTGGGAACCATCCTCATGTCATTCATACTTGCTACAGTGTTGCAACTAAACACCTATGCCGCGAGACACGCGAAGGCTAAGTGGTTAAACTCCATAATGAACAGCTCAATGGAATTCGGCCGCTAAGGGGCCACAACTGGTTCCCAGAAAAGCGGCACACTGGGCAATGCCAGTCATTGCCACCACTCACTCAGTCAGTCAGTCAGTCAGTCAGCCAGTGTTTTGACAAATAAAGGGTTAATTAGTTATAGAAGAATTACTTGTGATTTTATTTAACGATGCTTTTATCAGCTCAGAATATTAGCTTCGCATTCTAACGCGGGGGTAAAAGAACCGATACATTTTGTCAGAGGTCTCATATTTTGGACTTGAATTTATTTTACGTACCATAAATCTATGATACGTGATATATGGCTTTACTCTCCTTCCAAAGGAAGCGATATTCGGATCTAAGCCCATAAAAATCCATAGACCCTGCTGGGTTTCAACTCTCGAACATCCGGAAACAGAGGCGAGCGTGGTAAACACTAGTCAACGAGGAAGTTGTTTTTGATGAAGAAGCAGAAATAAAAAGTTTACTTGTACTTTGCAGTGTAAAAAGCTTGAGATCTCGTGTTGAAGGAGTTAAAAAGACGGGAGAAAGAAACGGAGAAAAAGAACAGCACTGTCCATGGAATGAAAAGAAATGATCCAAAACAGGAGAATGTGACATCGTGCCTTTAATTCAGCTCAGCATCTTGCGCGCTCTGCTCAGGATAGGGCGAACCAACCGATCGCTTCTTCCTCAAAACATCTAATCAATTAAACAACCAAAAAGCTTATTAATATATTAGAAGAACGAAACAATACTCATATGGTTGGTAACTTATTATAAATTGTAATACTACTAACTAACTGACTCACTGGCACTATCATAGGTTCATGGCCGCGCTCTCCATACATCCCTATTCTGAGTTATTGTTTTCTAATCAACCTCTGCATAATCTACTTCCCCTCGAATCATGTTTAATATTATTCTCTCTTCTCATTCTTCATCTACCAATTAGCGCTTTTCTTCTGGGTTTCTTAACAGAAGATACCATGTCCCTCTTTCATTCCCCATTTGTGCCACATGTCCTGCCCATCGCAGTCTGCGAGACTTGAGTGTTATTATATCTTGTGTCCTATAAATATCATGTAGCTCACTACAGTCTTTTACATTCGCCGGCTTGTTCATCTTCTTTGGTATAAAAGACACACACACTTGCTTGGTCATGATTATTTCGGTGCCTGAAGTAAAATCCAAAACTTCCACGGTACGTCAGGCCGAAAAGACCCTGGCGTACCAGCCAGTTTGTGGCTTCTCATCCACACGTGCTAATCACAGGAGTAGACGATCATCCAGCCAGTGTAGGGGTGGCAAATGGTCAGCACGTCGGGTCTCCCACCCGTTATGGCTGGTTTTCTCAACCTGGAGCCGCTACTTATTGTACCTACCCAAATTCCATGATGCTGGGTGGGTACCGGTCATATACTGGCCGAAATTCCATGAGAACATTTCTTCCCCCCATGGATACTTGAATCAGAGCAAATCCCGTAGCTCTGCGCCAAGGCATCTTGCTTTAACCACCGGCTACGGCGAGGGAAAATACAATAATACACCATCTACGTAAAGTGGTGAGACGAAATGGTGTGTAAATTGAAAATATGCCACATTAACCCTATCTATCGGCCCAATGCGGAAACCAAAGCACATAAAGTGCAATGAGTGGCATTAGAATCTCTCTCTCTCTCTCTCTCTCTCTCTGTCTCACATGTATACACATTTTTGTCATGGCCATTTTGGTATGTATGATCGATGTATATATTTGTACAAAATTTTAAAAACATTTTCTTGGGTACAATCTCAAATCGGCCGCGGTGGACTAGTGGTTTATGCTCCTTGCCTCTGGTCCCGACGGTCGCGGGTTCAAACCCGGCCGGAGGCCGATGGATTTTTTAGGATGGAAAAATCCAAGGAGGAAGTCCTTCGGGAGGGACTTAAGCCGTGGGTCCGAAGTCTGAAGATTTTCAGATCCTTAAACCTGAATGAAAGGTCTCTAAGCAACATTTACCTAATTTTCCTGTTTTAGTACTACCTTGGTTTCCTAGATGTCAGTATGAGACAGAACGCTGACGACGGACCACTCAAAGGACATCTATACGAAAACAAATGTAACTAAATAATATGGTTCAAATTCTTCCCTATAAAGGGAGAGCGCCTAAAACCTCTGTTAAGGGAAACATGGGCTTATAAATTTAAAACAAATCTCAATATCTTAATTTCTTCGGAAATCACTAATAGGATTTTTTAAAATTCATATCATCCTTTCTCTTAAGGGGATATAGTGTGGCTGAAAACTTAATAGTATTCTTTGGAAGTTAGAAAT